>WOXC01004887.1:0-57397 GCA_011680675.1 Gymnobelideus leadbeateri
AGAGAGAGAGAGAGAGAGAGAGAGAGAGAGAGAGAGAGAGAGAGAGATCTATTTGTACCAAAAATATTTATAGCACTTCTTTTTGTGGTGGCAAAAAACTGGAAATTGAGGGGATACCCATCAATTAGGGAATGGCTGAACAAGTTGTGGCATATGAATGTAATGAAATAAAATCATGCTTTAAGAAAGGATCAGCAGGACAATTTCAGAAAAAAACTTGGAAAGATTTACATGAACTGATGCATAGTCAAGTGAACAGAATCAGAACATTGTACACAGTAACAGCAATATGGTACAATGAACAGCCATGAATGACTTAGTTATTCTCAGCAATATAATGATCCAAGACAATTCCAAAGGTCTCATGATGAAAAATGCTCTCCACATCCAGAGAAAGAACTGATAGAGTCCGAATGAAGATTAATGCATATTTTTTCACTTTTTTGTGTTGATTTTTCTTTTGATATGTTTCTTCTTTTACAACATGACTAATATGGAAAATTTTTTTACATCATTGTACATATATAACCTACAAATTGCTCACCATCCTGGTGGGGGAGGAAATGGAGGGAGAAAATTTGGAACTCAAAAAGTTATTAAAAGAATGTTAAAATTTTTCTTTACATGTAATTGGTAAAAAATAAACTACTATTAAAAATAAAATCAAAGGTTCTATAATCTATAACTTGTCCAGAATAACATAGCTAGTAACTGGTAGAATCCGGACTAGGTTATAAGGTTTTTATCCCCAAAGAAAATCCTCACTATGCAATGCTGATGATAAATAAAATATTTAAAATCTGTGATTGACCTTACTTATGTAAGGACATAGATACACACACATACATGCATATATATGTAGTATGTATATAAATACATATACATGTATATACATATGCATGATATATACATATGCATCATAAGCTCCATGATGAAGTGAAGAAGTACTTGAAAAAAAAGGAAAAGCTTGGGTGGGACCAATGGTTAGATGTAAAGCAAAAACATTGGACTATCCTACAAGTGGGGTTTGCTATGTAGTGCAATGGATAGAGTGCTAGGTCTGGAGTCAGGAAAACCTGAGTTCAAATCTGGCCTCAGGTACTTACTAGCTGTATGACCCTAAGCAACTCACTCCTTTTTGCCTCAGTTTCCTCATCTATAAAATGAGCTGTAGAAGGAAATTGCAAACTATTCCAGTATTGTTGCTAGGAAAATTCCCAAATGGTTCATGACGTGTCAGACACAACTGAAAATGACTAAACAAAAAGAATTCTACTAAGAGAGGAATAGTGGAATCTATAAAAAAATAAAAGAATAATATTGGGAATGGATAAGAAGATAGTAATTTTCCTAGAATTTGTGGAGTGATTTGCCTAAAATTTTTCCTGATCAAATATTACCCAAATCTGCTTTCCATGATGCCTTATGGTAGAAAGAAAACTTTTGTGCAATTATGATTTCGGTATATAGCAGAAGGTAGATTGGAGCAGTAGTGTCAAACTCAAATAAAAATGAGGGTCACTAATCCAGAAGTAAAAATGCCTACAGGCTGTATATTGACTTAGTTTTAAACCATAATATTATCTATGTTTTACTATATTTTATTTATTTTGTTAGTATTTCCCAATTACATTTTAATCTTGCTTGGGCTGCACTAGGGAGAGTCATGGGCCACATGCAGCTCTGAACTGGAGCACTTCTCATAAAACTTGGCTCTCATTCTGTCACACACACACACACACACACACACACACACACACACACACACACACACACCCTTTAGCAAGGGGCCAAAACACATGTCCTACAGAAAAGGTCCAGAGTCCGTGCCTAGCTCCATGGGAAATGTTCCAGGCTACCTTATGCTACATGTATTTTCACATGCATGATAGTATATATGAAAGCATTTTTAAAACTGCAAAATATTATACAAAATAAAAGGCATCCTTACCACTACCTACGGTCTGTGCATGACACTTCCTACAAAAATGGTGTTACCCATATGCCAACCTCATTCTATGCAGAGCTATATACCCTATAGAGATCCAATCTTATTGACATAGTTTACAAACATGTTGTCTTTTCTGAAATCCAACAAGTATATACATAAACATATAGGGGTATGTGTGTGGCTCTGTGTGTGTGTGTTTGTGTTGGATTTAGAGGCAAGAGACACAAGTCTCCACCTCTGAGACTACTCAGTGTGAATTTGGTCAAATTGCTTGTCAAATCTCTGTATTTCAGTTTCCTCACATATACAATGAAGTAATTGGACTCTATGGTCACTTCCATGTCTAACTCTGTGACACTATAAAGAGGGGGCACAAGGAACATTGGCAGTTAGCCAGTGGTATCCTGGTATTATAGAAATCGCTAGCCCCACCTGCCCTTAACCTAAATTCCACATCTTACAATGGGGACTTGCATGTACCATTGCTGAACCAGCAATGATTTCGCTCCCAAAAGGCAACCTACATACTTATTTTAATAGAGAGCAAAAGCAGTAACCTTAGTGTGTTTATTGAAGCTCCATAGATTTTATGTTTCATTGGTTTTGTGAGAGCCCTTGGGTGAATACCTGTTAAATCCTATGTCAAATCAACTTATCTTCTGACTAGAACAATATGGGCCCTGCTTTTCAGTGCTGTTCCTAATTGTTTATGGGTCATTGAGAGGTGGAAGTAAAGTATTTCCTCTCCACAAACATAGATACCATTACCTTTGTCCAACTCTATTCAAAGAGGAAACTTAACTAGAGTTCAAACAAAGCCTATTGATTCTTTCAGTCGTGGCCGACATTTTATTTTAGAGCGACAACCCATTATCAGTAGGAAATATGATCATTATTCAGACTAGGAAAAGTTAGTTTACTGAGAAAAAAATTATATCAGAGTGGATTTACTGATAAACTTATGAGAGCTGTCCTGCTTCACAATAAAAAATTAAAATGAAGATTAGGTGTTAAATAATCTGCAGCTGTTATGTGATGTCTTGATGGTTGAGCAAAATATTTTTCTTCATATGCATGCTTTTATGCTCTAATGCACCTTTCAAATGTAAGAGTTATGATTAAGAGTTGGATATAGGAAAATGATGTTGAAATATCAGCTGTACCCCCAAATGCATTGCAGACTGAAATAATAATAAATAGAAACAGATGGAGAGAAAAATGAAGAAATGTAGCAATTTTAAAATCCCTAATGACCTTATCGCAGACACACACACACACACACATATGTATGTATGTATGTGTGTGTGTGTATATATATATATATATATATATATATATATATATATATATATATATAGTTGGTTCATATTTAGTATTAATTAGGAAACAGTAACTCCACAAGAATATAGTAGGTTTTTGTAAGAAAAAAAGGAACTAAGGTGTTACTTTTAAAGATACAGTCTATGAATATGTAGCACAATGCTAAATGTTGACAAGCATGTTAATGTGGTCAACTTATACCTTAAAGGAAGATTACTCATGCCTCTCAAGTGGACTTTTTCTCAGTTGCACATATACATGATCTATGCCTCTAGACAACCATTTTGGTTTCATAGATTGAATAAATTAGCCGTACAGTGACAAAATTTCATTTTATGTTGCAATAACAGTCAGAGTACAGGGCCACATATGGGAATTTTGTTATTTATCGTCAGAAATGAATGGATGGATATAGGGCACATAGACTTTTTTTTCTTTTGGGGCATTTGGGGTTAAGTAACTTGCCCAAGGTCACACGGCTAGGTTTTTTTGTTTGTGTGTGTTAAGTGTCTGAAGCCAGATCCGAACTCAGGTCCTTCTGACTCCAGGGCTGGCACTCTACTCACTGTGCCACCTAGCTGCCCCAGCACATAGACTTTTAAGTAACTGGGAGGGGGAAGTCTTCTATCTGGTACAAGGTTGTGGTCTCCAAACAGGAGAATGTCTCCAAATATCTTTGTGTTGCTCTGGCTCTGCCATCTTGTAAGTACGTATACATCCATTGCCTTACTAAATGGAATATTTCTTCCAATAATGAAAGGATACTCTATACATGGTGATGCTTTTGACTCTAACAGGAGATAGAGAAGGAAAATGGGACACTGAAAATGCAAGTATAAATTTCCCAAATTTATCTGGTCACAGAATATCCTGGGACATAAAATTCATAATTTATCCAGAGTGCCTAAAATTAGCATGCATGTATGTGTATGTATGTATGTAATCTCATTTTTATTTTAGTTGGAAAAAATAGGAGAGCTCTCATTTAGTGGGGCTCTACTCCACTCACCCCTTAAACTGGGACTATACTAGTGTAGTGATTTGCACAAGTTTCATGGAGAAGTAGGAATGCATAATGGGACTAGACTATCTGGAACAACACATGAAATTCCTAAAGATCATAGATCTACATCTGAAAGGGACCTCAGAGGCCATCTAGTCAAATAGCTTCATATTTCAGATGAGAAAAATGTGGCCCAGGGTGGCTAAGTGATTTTTCTTAAAGTCATATACATACATGTGTGTGATGTAGGATTTGAATCCAACTTCTCAGATTCCCAGGTCAATACTTGTTCCAGTGTACCATGGTGACCTCCAGGGGTACCTCCTATTCACATTGCCTTTTTATATCTCCAACTTTGTCTGCTTGGTGTTTAATAATCTTCACAGCTACCTTAAAGACTTGAAAGATACAAGTATTTCTCATGGATAAACATTCTCTTCCTTCAAGGCCTAGTTTAAGATGTGATCTTCCACAATTAAAACATTCCAGCTTCCTCATCTGAAAGCGATCTCTCCCTTCTTAAATTTGCTTAGAATTCTTTGTCTGACTCTTTCCTGTGCCTTTATCACATTCTACTATGCATCACACTTATTTCTGAAGAAGTTGTTTCCCCAATTCCATAGAGTTGTATGCTCCTTCAGGGCAGATTATATATAATTTTTCATTTTTGTATCCCCTAGCACCTAGGTGGAAGAAAGGAATGAAAGAAGGACAGAAGGAAGGAAGGAAGAAAGGAAGGAAGGAAGGAAGGAAGGAAGGAAGGAAGGAAGGAAGGAAGGAAGGAAGGAAAGAAGGAAAAAGAAAGAAGCACTTATTAAGAGACTACTATGTGTCAGGGACTGTGATAAGCACCTAATAAATGTTTAATTTAATTGAATACTACAATTCAGTATATAACTGAAATATATACATACATACCTGTATGTATATATTTCATGACCAACAGTCCATTACCAGATTTCCACCTTACCTCCCGTTCACCTACCTTCATACATGCATAAAACCCCAACATATATACTCTATGTGTTTTTAAAACAACTGACTTCCATTTTTCAAAGATGTGTTATACTTTCTTGTTTTGTTTTGTTGTTGTTGTTGTTTTGTGAGGGTTTGTTGTTTGAACTATTCCTTTTCAGGAAGACTCAGAAACTATATTTTGCTTAAAATGTTCTTTTGAAGTAAGAAAACAAGGAAGCATATGGGAGACTATTGGTAACCTACAAGGCTTTTGCTATAAACATTTAAACAAATTTTGTTTCATTATGAATGTTCTAATTAAGGCACTAAGCATTCTACTTGTAGCTAAAGCCAAAAAGAAAGAAAGGAAAAAGGGAAAAAACAAGATTCTAATAATGTCATCATTTAGAAATTTTTAAATGGTAGTTAGGAATGATATAAAATATAAAAGATGATCCATGTAAACATACAAAATGCATATTTTAGAAAGAAGATAATTCTAAAACCAATAGAGTAGTATAGCATTTTTACTGAAAAAAATAAAGAGTTAAGAAATCAGTAGAATTTTCATGAAAGGAAATTAAAAAAATAAAAACTGAAAGAGATTCATCTCTTTTTAATCTTTGCCTTTGAAACAACTTAGTATAATGTCTACTAAGATGAAATATAAGTTAACTTGGCTGATTGTGTGAGTTCAGTGGAGTCAAATTTAACTTAAAAACATCTTTCATTTCTATAGCTACTTTATTATATTTATACAAGACTGCAAAAAAATTAATTAGGTGATTTAAGTGAGTCAACTGTCACATATATTATGAGTCCTTCGTGTGCATAGAGTGAAGCAATGCTGACAATATGAGCTCAGCTTTTTAGCAACAGATTGAACCAAGGTTTCTAGAAGTTACTTAATGAGTGTGAACAACATAAATGGTAAATAAACCTACAGGAGAAAAAGTGGGCCCTAAACTAAAAGAACCCTTCTGTTGGGGCCAGGAATGATGAAGTACATCTCTAGCCTGCTTTGTGCAAGGACTGGAGCCTCTCTTAATGTCCATATAAATTAGGTCTCCCTGGGGCAGGGGGGAGGAGCGGTGGGGAGCAGTGTATCTCTGGAAGGTCATTTAGGAGCAAATACATGCCATGTGCAAATAAAATGATATGATGTCTAGGAAAGAAAGTTCTAGGTTCTAAGTGAAGAGTAGTAACAGCAGAACCACCCGGAGTCAGATTTTCCCAATGTTTTAAGCACCTTTCAAATTATAATGTTCAAAACTATGTTAATTCTTTAATTTTCCATCTGAGTCTTCAAAGTCATTTAATCTAACCCTCTTGCTCTATATATCAGAGATCTGAGGCTCAGGAAAGTAACTTACATAACAGCACTTATATATATCATTTTATAGCATTATCTCTAAAACAGGGATAATTTATATATATATTTTACTTCCTACCTTGCAGTGGAGAAAGCATTTTGTAAAGCTGAAAAGAGCAATCCATACATATCCACATACATTTATACATATATAATAAATACAGTTTTACAAAGCCTTAAATAATCTCTCTCTCTCTCTCTCTCTCTCTCTCTCTCTCTCTCTCTCTCTCTCTCTCTCTCCCCCCCCCCCACTCTTTATCCTGTTCTTCATATATCATATGCCATGTACCAATTCTGTGCATTTTCATAGGCTGTCCCCATAATTTCACAATTGATTATCCTTGCAATGTTGTTGTTGCTATACACAATGGCCTCCCAGTTTCTCACTTTACTTTGTACCAGTTCATATAGGTCTTGCCATGTTTTTACTGAAACCACCCCTTCTCATCATTTCCCACAACACAACAGTATTCCATCCGAATCATATGCCACAACTTAGTCACTCCCCAACTGAATTCTTTTGATTTCTAATTCTTTGTCACCACAAAAAAAGAGTTCTTGTAGATATTTTGGTACATATAGGTCCTTTTCCTTTTTCTTTGATCTCTTTTGGATATAGACCTAGTAGTGGTATTAGCTAGGTCAAAGTATATGAACAGTTTTATAACCCTTTGGGCTTATTTCCAAATTGTTCTCCAGAACCAGCATTTATCATTTCTGATTGGTGTGAGGTGGTACCTCAAAGTTTTTTAATTTGAATTTCTCTAATGTTCTCTTCTCCCTCTTTGCTGCCTCTTGACTTCTCTAGGTTTCTTTAAGACTCAGTTAAAGTCCTACCTTCTGTAAGAAGCCTTTCCAAATCCCATTTAATGCTATTTCCTTCCCTCTGTTGATTATCTCCAATTTATCCTGTCTTTTTGTCATTTAGTCATTTTCAGTTATGTTCAACTCTTTTTAATCCTATGTGAGGTTTTCTTGACAAAGAGTTTAAAGTGGTTTGCCATTTCCTTCTCCAGCTCATTTAACAGATAAGGAAACTGAGGAAAACAGGGTTAAGTGACTTGCCCATAGTCACCCAGCAAATAAGTGATGGAAGCCCAATTTGAACTCAGGAAAATGAGTCTTCTTGCCTCCAGGCCCAGCACTCTATCCACTGTGCCACCTAGCTGTCCCCATAGATGTCTTATTTATACATAGCAATTTTCACATTTTCTCCCCCATTATATTGTGAGTTCATTGAGGGGGTATATAAAGCACCTTACAGGCTACCTGTTAATTTAGAAAATCATGAGTTAATATTAGCTATATTGTACTGTATATTTATTTTGTTAAGCACTTACCAATTACATTTTAAAATGTATTTATTTATTTTAACATTTATTTTTAAAATTTATTTCAACAGTTTAACATTTACTTTTTTAAATCTGAGGTTCCAAATTCTCTCCATACCTCCCACACCCACTGAGAAAGCAAGTAAAATATCAATTAAAAATGTGAAATCATGCAAAACATTTCCATATTAGCCATATTTCCCAAAAAAGTAAGAAAAATAAAGTGTAAAAAGTACACTTCAATTTTCACTCAAAGTTCATCAGTTCCTTCTCTGGAGGTGGATAGGATTTTTTCACCATGAGTCTTTTGGAATTCTCTTGGATCATTATATTGATCAGAGTAGCCAAGTCTTTCACAATTGATTATCCTTGCAATGTTGTTGTTGCTATATACAATGGCCTCCCAGTTTCTCACTTTACTTTGTACCAGTTCATATAGGTCTTGCCATGTTTTTACTGAAATCACCCCTTCTCATCATTTCCCACAACACAACAGTACTCCATCCGAATCATATGCCACAACTTAGTCACTCCCCAACTGAATTCCTTTGATGTCTAATTCTTTGTCACCACAAAAAAAAAGCCCTTGTAGATATTTTGGTACATATAGGTCCTTTTCCTTTTTCTTTGATCTCTTTTGGATATAGACCTAGTAGTGGTATTAGCTAGGTCAAAGTATATGAACAGTTTTATAACCCTTTGGGCCTATTTCCAAATTGTTCTCCAGAACCAGCATTTATTATTTCTGATTGGTGTGAGGTGGTACCTCAAAATTTTTTAATTTGAATTTCTCTAATCAATAGTGATCTAGAGTCCTTTTTAATATGATTATATATAGCTTTGACTTCTTCCAAAAACTGTCTAATCATATCCTCTGACCATTTATCAATTGGGGAATGGCTTTTATTTTCACAAATTTCACTCAGTTCTATACTCAGTATATATTTAAGAAATGATGATTTTTATCAAAGAAATTTGCTGTAAAAATGTTCAGTATTACTTTATTTTCTATGATAACTTTTAGCAAAATGTAGTTTTCCTGATTAACTCTTTTAATTTTGTCTATTTTCGCTTTTGCTTTGTCTGAAATCATGAAAAAACTTCCTAGAATAACTCCTTTATGTAAGACACTTTTTCCCATTCTTCCTCTCCTTTTTCCTTTCTCTCACCTTTCTCACACCTTAATTCTTTTTGGAGCTCATTACATAATCAATTAACACCCATGCCTTCTGTCTATGTGAATTCCTTTTAACTGCCCTAATAATGATAAAGTTCATAGGAGTTACATGTATAATCTTTCCATCTAGGAATATAAACAGTTTAAAGTTATTGTATCCTTTATGATTACTCTTTCATGTTTACCTTTTTATGTTTCTCTTTACTATTATGTTTGAATGTCAAATTTTCTGCTCACCTATGGTCTTTTATCAGGAATGCTTGAAAGTACTCTTTTGATTTTTTTTTTTTCCTCTTGAAGAAGTATACTCAGTTTGGCTGGATAGGCTTTTCTTGGTTGTAATCCTTCCTTCATATTCTGGAATATTATATCCCAAGCCCTCTATTCCTTTAATATGCAAGTTGCTAAATCATATATGATACTGTGCCTCTACAATATTCAAATCATTTCTTTCTGGCTGCCTCAAATCTTTCCTCTCAGACCTGGGAACTCTGGAATTTGGCTACAATATTCTTGGGAATTTGCATTTGGGGATTTCTTTCAGGAGGTGATCAGTGGTATATTTCAATTCCTATTTTACCCTCTGGAGCTAATATCAGGGTAATTTTCCTTGATAATTTCTTGAATTATGATGGCCTTGCTCTTTCCCAATTACTTTTAATCTGGTTCCTAGGACACTGGGGAATTTTGCAGGCAGAGGTCTTAGACCTAGACACCTCTAGGTCTCAGAGTATTGCTCAGGGTCACATGGTCAGTATGTGTCAGAATTGGGACTTGAACCCTGTCTTCTTGGTTGTTATGCCACTTGTTTATTCACTATTTCATCCTGCCTACAGATTGTTCATGCTGGAAATTTTTCACCTTTGAAACATCATACAATACATCTTCAGACAGCCAGACTTTTTAACATATGCCATATTTATCACATAAAACATCTCTTGTAAAGGATAAACAAATAAGGTTAGCATATCATGATAACTGATCCCTGTATATGAATTTTAGCTCTTATTTTTGAAGGAAAAATACTTTGTACATCTGTAGAATTTAATTTCCTGTTCTTGAGTCCTGCAAATTGAGCCCACAAATTGGGCCTCAGAAGTACCTTCTAAAGGAAGACCACAGAGTTAGAGCTAGTCGACACCTTAGAGTCCATTGCATCTTAGGTTAAGTGATTTGCCCAAGGTCAAGCTGATAGGCATAAGTAAGTAGGTTATAACATTCCCACCATAGTTAGAGTATTTTCTTTATACCCTGAAGACTCTATTTAGTTTCTCTGATAGACTATTTTTTCCCTTTTGTTTCTGCCTCCAAGGTGTGTGTGTGTGTGTGTGTACAGACAGACAGACAGACACTGAGAGAGAGGCAGAGAAACAGAGAGACAGAGACAGAGAAGAGTTGGCTTGGGATAGGGTGATTGTCAGGAGGTAGAGGAGAAAGAGTTAGAGAAAGCTTAGCATGTTGAGGAGCCAGTGTGTCCCTTTAGTCATTGATAATGAACAACTTTAGGTGTGGAAAAACTAGAAATCTCCAGGATATATTATTCTATTCTTACCTGGATTTTAGATAATAAAGATATTTTCATATAATAAAGCAGAAATTAGTTAATTTTCATTTAAATCTGAAAAGATAACCCACACAATACAAAATAGGCCAGAGAACAAAAAAACAACTTCTAAATACAAAGGGTATATCTTATCACTCCTTATTGCTGTTTCCTCTGGCCTATTCAATACTTTGGCCCACTATTTCTCAACTCATTTTTAGCTGATAAGCAGTCAAAATTCCAGTGCTGAACGGCTCCATTCAGGTTGTTTTGCTCTTTTCTAGGAGCCATTATGTCCAGCATTCCTGAATTCACCTGGTGTGATTATTTTATTGTATGGAGTCCCTAGATTCTGACAATTCCATCCTTTTAAGAAACAGAATGGTAGATGGCATCAATATAGTGGTATAAAGTTGGCTAAGCATTTTACATACATCATTTCATTGGAACCTCACAACATACTTATAAACTAAGTCCTATAGGCACCACTCTCTCCTTTATATAGATGAGAAGACTGAGTCTCAGGAGGTGAAAGAAATACCTTGCCCAAGGTCATATAACTACTAACTGGCAAAGAAAACATTGAACCCTGAGCTTTCCAAACCCCTGTTGTTGATTGGTTTTTTTGTTTGTTTGTTTGCTTGTTTGGGTTTTTTGCTTTTTGGAGGGGGGAAGGCAGGGCAATTGGGGTTAAGTGACTTGCCCAAGGTCACATGGCTGGTAAGTGTTAAGTGTCTGCGGCCGAATTTTAACTCAGGTCCTCTTGACTCCAGGATCAATTCACTGCACCACCTAGCTGCCCCCAAACCCCAGTTTCATGCTCTGTGTACTATTTCTCAAAGAAAAGTGTTATAAATGGATCCAAAGATTTCAGTAAGCATGGTAAATTATTATTTACTTGATAGCACTGGGATCTTGCCTTTATCTCTTCAGCTCATCCTGAATCTTTGTTTTTGGCCCGGTTCCTATTCCTGTCTGTTTTCATCCCCTCTTGAACTTCCTAACTCTTGCTTCTGCTGTGTCTGATGATGTGGAATCCCCCTCTTTCTACCCCTTGGGTTTAAACCTAAACCTTTTAGATTAACCACCTTTTTTGCTTATCTCCACTGCTAGTTCCAAGGTTGATCTCTCTCCCTTATAGGAATAATAACCATTCCTAATTGCTAACAGCCCAACCTTTAACCCTTGACAGCAAAAGCTGGTAAAGTGGGCCTTAAACAAAGCCACCCTTCCTTCCCTGATTCATTTCTTCACTTATTAACACTTTGTTGGCCCATCTATTTAAATTCATCCACCCTAGCTATCTCTGCTGTCATGATTTAGCATAATTCAGTAGCCTGACTTTTTTTGAGAACAATATCATTATGTTTGTTTTTATCACCCAATTAATATATAGTGATGTTTACCTATCACAAATAAAACAAACAGATGACTTCACATAAGTATCATAATGTTGTCCATTTACGAGGAGACAGTAAATTAAAGAACAGAGATAGAAAATATCTTGCTTAAGATGCCCATGTCAACAATTGAAGTTTGGATTATACTTATCTATTTATCTATCCATCTATCCAGTCATTCATTTACTTTGTAAATTTAAATGTGGCAGCACTCTCTATGATAAACAAAGCCTGAGCTTGCATTTTCTGAGTACTCTTACCGTGGGACAATTCTATTCACCCCCTTTGTTCATTTTATGAGTTACTGTCGATCCAAACAGCAAACAAATGGATCTGTCATCATTTCTTAGAATGTGATGTTTTCAATGTGACCTGATGATTTTCCCAAGTGCTTGCTGTTATTGAGGAGTCATGGAAGCAAAGCCCATCAAGTTATTTTTTTCTTGCTCTCTGGCCACTGAATCCATTGCCTTTCCTTTGACCTCCTCCCAAGCATATGGCCTTGCATCATCCATTTCTCCAGATGGTTTCTCCTCCTTCTTGATACTGGTCCAAAGTATTTCAATTTGAATTTTTCGATCCCTCCCAACAACGGTTGGGAGGACTGGATGCAACCCAAACTTACCCTTGTGGAATCTAGGTAGCAAGACTCCCTCACAAGCTCAGCAACTTCACAGTCAGTTTCTTGTAAGTGTTACTGCCTTTGTCTTACTTCCATTTGGATGTGGACCAAAATCAATAAGGTCTTCTGTCATTTTATTTCTCCTAACTAATTCCCTATGAGATTTCTCAAACTCAGTAAGAAAGATAATATCAGAATCATGGCTGAGATTATAGCAACTGAAAGCAGACTTCTGTTCCTATCAAAGAGCAGAATACTTAAGCTACCAAGAGAATGAACTGTTTTAGGGATCTTAGAAGAGTAGTCAATTGTATCTAGATATCACTGATAATTAAGAATACAACATATAGAAAGAATCACCTAATTTTTGAGTACAAAGAAACTCCCAGGCCAGCTAGGAGATCTATACCTGAAAAATGATCACCTCTATGCTATCCCTGAAAGGTTTTCTTTCAAAATATGCAATGAAGTGGAACCTACTGCCTTTTGTGGCAACACATTCCATGTTTAGGTAGTTAGGATTATTAAGATGATTTTCTTCACATCAAGCATAAATTTCCCTCTTTGAGATTTCCACCCATATTCCTATCTCCTCCTGCCAGTAATAACAATAATACTAATAATAACAATAGCATTTATACAGCTCTTTAAGGTTTTCAAAGTGCTTTACAAATATTACCACACTGTATCCAATCGAAACCCTTTGAGATAGGTGCTATCATTATCCCCATTTTGCCAATTAGGAAACCGAGGCAGACAGAGGTTAAGTGACTTGCCAAGAATCACACAGTTAATAAGTATCTGAGTTCAGATTCGAACCCAGGTCTTCCTAAGTTCAGATTCAGCACTTTATCCACTGAATCAACTACTTGCTTCTAAGAACATAATAATTAGTTTCTCTTTTACCTCTACTGAACATCCCTTCAAAAACATGAAGATTGGTATCATGTGTCCCCCAAATCATAGGACTAAAACACAATTTCTGAATGCCCTCTATTTGTGAAACAAAGGACACAAAAATGATGTAGCCTTCACAAAACTTCCATTCTAGTAAGACAATCAAGGCTAACTTATTCAATGACTAAAGTAGAATCTTTCAACTCATACTAGGAGTAGAACAGGTCATATTGCCTTCAGTAAACTGATTCTAGGTGCACATGTTGGTACATGCCTATAATCTGGCTACTGGGGAATATTGAGGGTGACAGATCACTTGAGCTCAGGAGTTCTGAGCTACAGAAGATATAAAGCTGATTGGGTAACCACACTGTTTGGCACCAATATGATAAGTACTGGGAGTAGAGGTCTATAAGCCTGCTTCAGAGGGGTAAAACAACTCAAGTGAGAAATGGAGTGAAAAGATCTATGTTTTTGGTGTCGTGCACCAGTGGAATCTGACCCATCAACGGCTGTTGTATGTCTATCCTGGGTGAGTTAGGAAGACCTAGTCTCTGTCTCAATATCTCTGTGTGTGCATGTGGATGTATATAACTAAACTCAGATTTTTTTGTGTGAAATTACTATTCTTTCATTGGCACTTTATGGTTACTAGTCAAGGAATACCACATTCTTTGATGAATTAAAGTCAAGAGTTAGCCAAAGAACAATGGAGAAGTATAAGATGGGTATGAATATGCAGAAACAAATTACCAGTGAAGGATAGCATGGAAGATACAGAGTAAAGGCTATCATCGGAGAGATGTATAACTAGAAAAGGATCAGCCATTAGTGGGTCAGCCATTAGGCCTGAGCCAAGAATAACAGATAATCCCATCCCAACACTCTATTGCTACAAGAATTCTAGAGGAAAGTTTCCAGCAAATTGGATAGCTCCCTGATGTAGGATTTATGGTAGGAGTAGAAGTTATACAGGATGAGGAGGCATGGATAGTCTGTGAGCTATACTGTTAGAAAGATTTCCTTAATCAGTGAGATGACAGAAAATCTCTCTTTTATCTGTCCTCTACAATACACATCCACCATGATTATGGCAAACACACACACACACACACACACACACACACACACACATACACATATATGTCTTTCATATTAATAATCAGAGGAGGTTGGCAAATGAAATTATCTTTTTCACAATTTTAGTCAAGGAATCTTATGTGATTTTGACTTCCAAATGAGAGGCATTTTATTGGAGGAGTCTTTAAGTTGATATTTTGTTCTCTTGAATAAAATGCTTTTTATAGCCACAAATAATAAATTCAATGGGATCTTCTATTCTCTATACTTTTCAAGCAATTATATAATTATAAAGATGTGGTCTCCTGTGGGGTATAATTTTTAAATCCTGCTTACCCTATTACATTACAAGTCTCATCAAGATTTCCTCCATGCATGTATAAATAATTCATATAAAGATTTTGTAGAGATACAATAGTAGGTACAGGTAGTTATTTATATTCTACTTTTTGGTGTTTTCTACACTACCATGCATTTTTTCAAGTCTTCCTACAAAGCATAGATTTTACAAATTAAGTTCATCTTGCTACCATGATGAATAGTATTGAGCATTTGTATGATATAGTGGATAGAGAGCTGGACTTGAAGTCATGAAAACCAGAGGTTGTCCTATTTCAGACTTTCAATCACTGTAACGCATTTAACCTCTCAGTTTTCTCATCTACACAATGGGGATAATAATAGCACCTACCTCATTGCATTGTTGTATCAAATGAATCAATATGTAAAGTGCCTTTCAAACCTTAAAGCATTGTGTAAATATGACCTATCATTATTATTGTTATTATTGCAATTAATTTAAAATGTATAATTATTCACAGCACCCATATTCATATTAGCTTTAGCTTGCTTGCTATAGGAATGAGCAAAAAGGAGATTCTCCATAGATGTTGGTGGACTTCCTCAGTATTACAAATTTATACTATGCATTTGAAATAAATTGACTATTTTACTTCTGTTAAAATGAAGACTAATGCCTGCCCCAGTCACCCTATTTGGCTTCCTAGGTTCAAAGATTCATTCTGCCTTGGTAGCTAAGTCAGTAACTTAGACCCAGCTGGAGTAGAAGATAATTTAGTTTTTAGCCAGCAGCTTATACAGTCCAAAAGAGGACAGTTTCCTAAGTGCCTCTCAAAGGCATTAAAGAAATTCTTGGAATGGGATGCAGGGCAACAGTCCCAGAGTTTATTAGGTCTCACATTCAAGTAGGAAATGAGCAAGAATCTTCCTATCACCAGAGCATATGTTCAAGATTTATACTCTATGTCCTCAATACACTGGGGATTTGATTATTTAATAGCTCGAGAGCATTTTGTAAGTGAAACAAATGGTGAGGTTGCTGATCCAGTGGTCATCATTACATCCAAGCCATTTTACTGTAAGCAAAACTGTTTTTCTCTGTCAATACCAACCTCACCCCACAATCCTCATACATGACTTTTAGAATCATAGATTTGGAGCTTCTAGTCTCCTTAGAGGTCAATGAATTTAACTTTTTATTTTATAACTGAGGAAACTGAGACCCAGAGAAGTTAAAGAGATTTCACCCATGGCCTCACTGTAAGTGACAGAGTCAGGATCTGAATAGAGATCCTCTTGCTCCAAATGCAATTCTCTTTTCCATTGCATCAAGATTTCATATATTCACATTTGGGAGTAAAGGAAGGTTTTGGAAAACATACTGGTCCAGTTCTTTGTAAATGGGAATTAATGACAAAATAATTATAGTGCTGTACCTTAGTCATTTAAGCATACAATTGAAATAATCCAACCTTCACACACACACACACACACACACACACACACACACACACACACACACACTTCCATTAGCCTTCGTAACTTCAACTTAAAATATACACGAATTCACTCACAAAACTACTATGTTCCTAAAAAATACTTTGTTGCTGACTTATAAATAGAAGCTCAAAAGGCATTTTGACCAAAGCATTTAAACAGGTGATTCCTAGATTACTTCTTCACCCATTTGTCTATCAAGGAAGAGTATTTTTATATTGTACATTCACAGGAGGAAGTAGGGGAAACTAATTGTAACTGTAAAAATGCCCTTAAAGTTAAATGGGGCAGCCAATGAAAATGGCTATGCCAAGCTACCAACAGGATCCTTCTGACCTTTAAGTTGGGAAAATCAAATTGGTGTCCAGCATTCAGTTTTATTAATGGAACTCCACTGTCACACCTTTGGTCTATCACAAGTACAGAAAGAGACATCATATTTTTTATTTTTTAGCCAAAGACATCTGGCAAATTGGATGGACCTCATTAGAGTCAACCAAAATTCAGTCCAAGCTTGTCTCAGAAATGAACCAGCATAGGTTTCCATTAAACAAAAAGGGAGGTGACTTGAAATTAATCCTGGGCTTAGCTCATTGTATTTCTTTTGCATGAGTTATCTAGTACAAATACAATGTATTTGAAGAGCTTTTCAGAGCCTATTATTATTTGCCATTGGAATTTTTGTATGTGGATTCACTAGAAGTCTTCCAAATGGGCTCAGAAGGAATACAGCATGTTCTAAATATCATGAGTTTTGAAGGGGAGGGGAGGACTGTTTGTTTGTTTTCACAAAGATTTCCTGGGTCCAGGGCTGTCTGTCCATAGTTAAAAATGTGAAGAGTAAAAAATAAAATAAAAACTTTTGAGTTCTTGTTTTCCTGGTCACATTTTATTGGTCCCAATTTAATCCAACAACCCTTTATTGATCAGCTACTCAATATATGTTCACAGTGCTTGGAAAGAAATTTAGGAGGAGAAAGTTCTTTGGGGGAGGTGATTTTTGGTTATATTGAGATAGGTGTTCCACAGCAATAAAGACTTGAATACTTGTGAGAAGTTGGGGGTAGAGGTCACTTGCAGAGATGTCATAGTTTAGGGAAACTATGCATAAAGGTCATAACTGAAAACAAGGATATAAATTATATCCCCAAGGGAGAGGAGAGAGAAGGGGAGAGGAGGGGAGGGGAAGGGAGAAGAGAGAATGAAAAAAGAAAAAAAAAGAAAAGAAGAAGGGAGCAAAGACAGGGTCCCAAGAAGGAACTTGCAATCATAATCTGCTATCTAATTCTTCTCGCAATTAATAATCAAAAAGATATAGGTGACTAAATAATAAGCAAAGGGGGAGAAGCTCCAAGTTCTTTCTAGTGTAAACTCAGGGCTCAGTGGATTGGTTGATCAGTTACCACATCCTACACAAAGTAAATAATAAGGTGCTCTGTTATACTAAGATATTCTGTTATACTATATGGTTGTACTAAGCAGGTGACAGTATGTCTCAAAGACATTAGACTAAGTATGACTGACTAGTCATCATTAGATTCCATTGGATAAATTGTAGTGACTGCACAGGAAATGTATTAGGATCATTTGAGAAAACTTGTTCACAACTTGTGGGCCATCTATAAGTAAGTTGATCTGAAAGTGAGAGATTAGTTTCTGAAAGTTTAAGTGGTAAAAATCCTTCCAGCTAAACCCCTGGAAAAGAAATTATTATTGGGGAATGGGAGCATAGAAGAAAACACCTTGGCCATGCCTTTAGCCTTAGCCTCCTCTTTCCTCTCCTTTGGTCAGAGGAGGACTCTGTGAGTTTCAAAGAGTCTGGGGGAGGAGAATCTGCGTCCTCAAGGCCACATGTGGCCCTCTAGGTACTCAAGTGTGACCCTTTGACTGATTGTAAACTTCACAGAACAAATACTTTTATTAAGGATTTTTATTATTTTATTATTATTATGTTCGTGTGTGTGTAAATATATTTTATATATAAATATACAAACAACATATTTTATATATATTTCATATTTATTATATTTATCTTAATTATTATTTTATTAATCCCCTGGACTCCAGGGGATTTGCACTTTCCATTGGTGTCAGTTTATCCACTGGAAGCCAAAGACAAACTAGACAAATTGAGAAAAGGAAGCTTTAGGTCTCTTTAAGGGAGCCCACAACAATAACAACAACAACAAAAACCCATTATATATGATAGTGCTCAAATCACATGACCTCTTAGTTCCCAGGACAATTCTTAAGAGACTATAAATTGAATAGAAGACTTACTGAGAGCTCTGTACACTAATAAAAACACAGGTCCAGTCCCACATATTAATAAAAATTAAACTAATTAATAATCATAAATAGCTAACTTTTAAAAAGTACTTGCTATATGTCAAGCACTAAGCTAAATGCTTTATAATTAGTATTTAATTAGATCCAACCCATTTTACATTTAAGGAGACTTTGGCAAATAGATTAAATGATTTTTTTAGGGTCATAAAACTAATTAATGTCATTCATAAAAATAAATACATAAACAATTAAAAAATAAATGACTAAGTAAATAAGTAGATATATGCACACACAACTATGTATACACATATACATATATAATCCCTATATCTATACATATACAAATATGACAGATCTATAATGTGTGTTTATCTACATGTGTATACATATACGACATGTTTGTCATATATGTGCATGACATATGTTTAGAAATAAACACTCTCCCAAATAGATCTTTACATGGTAACACATTATGTCTTTCTATAGGGTGATGAGAACCACTGATCTATTGGACTACAGTACCTCCCATGGATTTGGACATACATATTCACCCCTTTCTGTGGGAAGTATGTTATGATTTCTTTCTAAGGTACATACATGATAAAGTGGTTCCTGGTTGATTCCTTGAAGCCAGGGAAAGGATAGGTTGTATCAAAGGTGATTGGTTACTGAACTAGGAAGAACTATCCCCTTAGTAGATTGTAAGAGTTGTAGTGCATCCCTTCAGGGATCTGCCAGCTCTCCCTTAAACTTCTAGAAAGGGAGGAAATGGATTACTTTCCCTCTCTCCCCTCCTTCTCCTTTGTGCAACAGAATAATAATAGAACTAGGGAGGCATGAGTTAATCCTCACCCACCCACCAATGCTCCCATAAGACCAGCTAGGAGCATTAAGCAAGTAAGCTATGATACAGACCTGGGCAGTTTGTACTAATTTTGCTCCCAGGTAGATTGATCCTCTGAATGAGGATATAAAGTTAATTCAGGGACTGGCAGGAAGCCACAGAGATCCCTCTAAGGAAACTCCTTGCTAATTGATTTAACCTCCTTACTGGTAGCTTCTATTTGCTTTCATTTTCCTGAAACACTTTTAAATTGCCTTGGAAACTACTTTTACTTGGAGGGTATTGGAATATGTTTTAGTAAAGGGACTGTTTATTTGAACTCTCTCACTCTGAGAGAACTATTGTACTAGATGAGGAACTATGACTAAGACATCATCTCCTCCCCCTCCCCACCTCCCTAACCCCCTCATCAGCAAGAGCAGCTATATTCCTATAGCAATAAGAACATGTATTTGCCTATGTGAACCTGAGACTAGACCACAAGTTTCTGGCTCCCTCTTCTGCTTGGTATTTTTTTCCTTGACATCTCATTAAATTTCAATCCTGGGGAATGTATGCTTAGAGTCTTGGTTGATAGCTCCTAAGTCTGAGAGGTACTGGGTTCCAAAGTCAGTGCCTGCTGCCTTAGGAGAAGGTGCTTCCTGTAACTGCACAGCTTTTCAGAGAAGAGGAAAACAGACAAGATTATCTTATCGAGAACCCAAAGAGATAAAAGAGATAATACCCAGATGGCCAGAAGATATGGGCTTGTGAGTTTCTCCAGAGTTCACATTCAAGTTGACTATTCTTTTCAGCAATTCCACAAGCTGTCTCCTAGGAGAGCTTAAAATAGGTGTTCTGAGTTGTTGTTTCATATGTTTTAAATCTTTGTTAATATGTACTCATTACTTCTCTGTGTTTTAAATATTTCTTTTAAGATGAAGAAAATAAATAGATGTCCTATAGCTGATATCTAGTATGTTATGTACATTGAATACCTTTCTTAAAGGGACCCTGGTCCTGCCTTTTAGATACATGCTAGCCTGAGCTGTACTTAAGCCTTATTTTTATAGACTTTCCCTGTGAGATCCTACTGTAGAATGGGAGCAGGAGCATGCTGGTAAATGTTTAACAACTTGTTCTCAGGGGAAAAGAATGTACTCATGACACATTTTTAAGTTTAATTTACATTATTAACATATTCTCCATCACTTTCTTAAGTCTCAACAATCATCAAAACAATAAATTAAGCCCTGATTTGTAGTGTTTTCAATTTCCAAGGTATAAATGCTCACACTGAAAATTTAACAATCGACTCTTACAGGCTCATAAAAACTGGTTCTAACTTCACCCCTCCCCCACCCTGTGGGAACATAATAAGCCAGAAAGAAGAACAAAAAAGTCTGATTGCATTTTGCTGGGGTCATGTCAATCCAGAACTCAAGTATTTAAACTAGTCCCTTTTCCAGGAGAAAGAGAGAGAGAGAGAGAGAGAGAGAGAGAGAGAGAGAGAGAGAGAGAGAGAAACACACACACACACACACACACACACACACACACACACACACATCTATACATATATACATACATACATCTCTACCACCTTCTGCCAAATTGGGAAGATTCTAGTGGGGGCCCAGCCACAAGCCCTTGGTCTATTGCCAGAAGAAAAGCCTAACTAGGTTTGGAGAGTTTTATCATCAAAAAGTTGGCCACCAGATAATGATTCTTTTTTCCCAGAAAGAACTAAGGCATTGAGAAGTTTATATCTTCTTTTGGGCAAAGGAGAACCTATACCTATAAAATCAGAGATCCCTGAAGTACATCAGTGGGGTAGTTCGCTGTGTAAATATTTAAGAGCCCAGAACCTTGTTACAGTGAACAGAATACTATTCTGACCAGCAGATTCTCTATTCAGTATTCTGCTGAAGTTTTTGAATTGAGACCCTTTAAACACCCTTTGTATTTCACTTATAAATTCTCATTATTCTTTCTGTCATAACCAATCCATGGGCAGGGGGAAAAGTGGGAAGGCTCCATTTAGAAGCAATTAGGTGGCACAGTGGATAGGGCACTGGGCCCAGAATCAGGAAGATTTGAGTTAAAATCCAGTCACAGACAGTAGTTTTGTGGCCCAGGGCAAGTCACGTAACTGTTTGCCTCAGTTTCCTCAACTGTAAAATGAGGATAATAGTTCCTCACATGATTGTTATGATAATCAAGTGGGTTATAGTTGTAAAAAGCACTTAACACAGGGCCTGGCACATAGTAAGTGCAATATATAAATGCAACATTCTTTCCCTTCTTTCCCTCCATTGATAGATACATAGTCTAACATCTAATCTCACAGATGAGTAAAAGGAGGTCTAAAGAGATTAAATGTCTTGCTTACCATCATACATAGTAAGTGAGGAAAGATTTAAACTCAGGTTCTATGACTCCCAATTAGGTCATCTTTCTGCTATACCACAATAACTTTCTAAGAAGGAGACATCATTGTGGGAAAAGCATGAGAGAACCAGACAAGGGATCATGATGATTTTGTATTATGGTTCAGAGCCACATGGTCACTGTCCAGGGCAGGAAACAAAAGAGGCAATTTCACCACCAAGGACAGAGCCAGCTACTTCAATCCAACTAGAATGTGCTTTGGCAGACCAACCAAGAAAACAGAAGATAGGCTAAAGCTAGGAGAAAGAGAAAGTCTCCAGGGTCATAACATTGAGATCTCACGAAAAAAAATGTGGAAAGAACCAGGCTTGAAGCCCAGAGGGAGACAGATTTGGAAAGAGTTTGTCTTATCAAAGAGATGGGGAGAAGTAATATTTTTCCCATAGGTCCCTGGGCAATTGTGGCAGAGAGTTTGAAACCCAGCAGAAAGAACTTGACTAGCAGACCATAGAAAATGGGTAGTGCTTACTGGACACCTTGTTATCTCTTCCCCATGTGAAATTAAGGCATAGGGAAGCAAATTCCAGAAGGCTAAGATGATGACTACCCTTATCAACCAAATCTTCCAGGTCCACACCTAGCAGTGAGGTAAAATCAATGACAAAATTTAGGAGAATATGGTCCATCAGGATTAAAGGAGTAAAAAAGAATAGGAACTTTTCTTATTATTTTAGTTTTAAAAATTCTTTATTATAAGAGATAACTCTCTGGGAGGAGCAAGAGATACAGAGGGGAAAGTAAACAATATTAAGACAAGATTTCAATAAAATCTCTTTTACACAAAAGGAAGGTCAACTTCTCCATAATTGGTACATACTATGCTACTCAAGAAAAGGAAGTTTAATTTTTTTTTTATATTTGTAGTCTCAGTGCTTAGCAGAGTACCTGGTACTTTGTAAGAGCTTAATAAATACTAATAAATATAGGACCCCTCTTTTTCCCATTTTTGTAAAATTTTATGGAATGTTTGAATTAATTTTTTGAATATTAGAATTTGTAAATTCTTCTGGTCCTTTTTAAAATTTTCTTTGTGAGTTCACTTAGAGCTTGTTCAATTTCTTTTCTCAAACATTGGGCTTTTAAAATTCTCTATTTTTTTCTACTAATCTAGAGATTTTATTTTTTTGTAAATTATTTTTTATTTTTTTATTTTTTTGTAAATATCCATCTATTTGATTTAAATCATTAGTTTTATTGGCAAATAATTGGACAAGATGGTTTCTAATCATTTTCATTATTTCATCTTTATTTATTTTAGTTCTCATTTATTTTTGACACTGGCAATTTGTTTCTTCTCTTTCTTTAAAAAATAAGAATAGTTGATCTTTTTATTGTTTTTCCAAGTAATAACAAAATTAATAGTGGCTAACATTTAACAGTAACTAGCATAGTGTTTTATTATGTGCCAGACACTGTGCTAAGTGCTTTATAAACATTATTTCATTTCATCCTCACAATAACCCTGCAAAGTCAATGGGATTATTACCTTCATTTTACCAATGTTAAAAAAAGAGGCAAATAGAAGGTAAGTGACTTGTCCAGGGTCACATAGTTAATATGTGTCTGTGACCGTGAATAAACCCTTCTTGTTTTGTCTTTCCTTGTTTTATATATCAGAACCATATTTTTTTCATGAAAAATGGCCCCTTATGTACAAAAATATTTATAGCAGCTCTTTTTTATGGTGGCAAAGAATTGGAAATCAAGGGGATGCCATCAATTGGGGAATAGCTAAACAAGTAGTGGTACTGTAGCAGCAAGCACCCCAATATCCCCATGGTGACTGCCAACACAGGTTCTTAGATCTGCTTTTCAAAAGGAAAGCAACTCAAAATGGGTTAACAAGCTTACTTTAATCAAACAAACACACATTACCTAGTTCAGGGGAAAAGGTCAGCACCCCGAACTTCAGAGTTACAGAACTTACAGATCAAACAGACAGGCTTCCAAACTGTCCAACCATTATATCAATACCAAATCACAGTTACCAGAGAGGGAAGCATCAACATCTGGGTTTTCAAAGCCAGGGCGCTCTCAACAACGGCTTCCCAGAGTCTCATCTGGTCAAATCACACAACACTTCTCAAAGCGAGCCCCAAAGCAAAAGCTTCAAATCAGGGATTATATAGTCTTCTCCTGGCTCAGAGAATGTAACCACCCTCTTGACCCACTGCCCAAACACAAAGTATCAAGGTGTGGTCATTCCTGAAAACCAAGCCTCCCACCACAGGCTCCATGTGACCACATTCAGCCTATTAAGAGACAGAGTATATTTTCAAATTAAAGAAGGTTCTCAGAGTCACTTAAGCCAATCAAAGGGCCTAGGGGCAGGGAAGATCTTCAAATCTGCATTTCCATTACAGGTACATGAATGTAATGGAATACTATTGTGCTCTAAGAAATGAGGAGCAGACAGACATCATAATAACCTGGAGAGACTTATATAAACTGATATTGAGTGAGAAGAGCAGAACCAGGAGAAATTTGTACACAATTACAGACACAACATATGTGTGATGACCAACTTTGATAAACTGGGCTCTTCTCAGCAATTCAAGGTTATAAGACAACTCCAAAAGATTCATAATGGAAAGAGATATCCACATCCAGAGAAAGAACTACAGAGTCTGAATGCAGATTGAAGCAAACTACTTGCTCTCTTCTTGTTTTGTTTTGTTCCCTCTTTCCTGTTGTTCATTCCACTGGGTATAATTCTTCTTTATAGCCTGACTATTGTTTAGTGTGAAGATATTTGTAGATCCTATATTTGATTGCATGTACCATGGGTGATGGGGTCGGGTGGAGGGGGGAAGAGGAGGGAAGAGGAGAAAATTTGAAACTCAAGGGATTGTGAAACTGAATGTTATAAACTAAAATTCAATAAATTATTTTTTTTAAATAATAGAGTGATGAGAGAGAAGAGTACTTAAAGCCATTACTCTATGTTTAAGGCAATCTGCTTCTTATCCCCTGACTCTTCTCTTTTCCTTGACCATATCTCACTCTCAGGTTCTTATCTTTTTTTTTTTTTCCATTTTAAAGCCCTCTTTACAATCCACCTTCTGTAGAGTTTGCTTTGCTTAGAACTAATGCCCTGCCTAATGTACCTTCTCTTCTATCCCACCTCATCCACTTTCTCCTCTTTCCCTCCAGTTTCCTTTTTGATAAAAATGTATTTCTTCACCCAACTCAGTGTCTATAGTCTTCCTTCCTTTGATCAGTTCAAATGAGAGTGAGGTTCAAGAATTACTTGCTTCTTCCATCCCTTCTTCCTTATTTGTTTAGCCTTTTACTTGCACACCCAAATCATGTGAGATAATTCTCCATCCCTTTCTCTCCCCTCTCTTCTCTTTTCCTTTCTTTTTTATAATATCATCAAATATTACAATAGAGAGATAGATTCTAAACTCTCTGTCTTATTAATGATGATGGAATGCTGAGGGAATACATGTACCAATCTTCACATTGAATGTAAACAATTCAACCTTGTTTAGTCCTTTATGATTATATGCTCATATTTGCCTTTTTGTTTCACTTGACTTCTATGTTTACATTTCAAAATTTTGATGAAGCCCTGATCTTTTTATCAGAAATATCCAGAAGTCCTCTATTTCATTAAAGATCCATTTTTTCCTGTGTATAATTATACTCAGTTTTGTGTGTAAGTCATGTTTGGTTACAAACCTACAACTTTTGACTTCTAGAATACTGTTTTCCAAGCTCTCCAGTCATTTAGAGGGGTGCTGTTATTTTTTTTTTCAATCCTGACCCTGGCTTTTCAGAATTCTTTCTTTCCAACTTCTGGCAATATTTTTTTCTTTGACCAGGGAGCCCTGGATTGTAGCTATAATGTTCCTGGAAGTTTTTATTTTGTTATTTCTTTTAAGAAGTAACAAGTAGATTCTTCTTATTTTTACTTGGCCCTCTGATTCTAGGACATCTGAGCAATTTTCTTGAAATATGATGTCTAGACCCTTTTCTAGTTATGTTTTTTTCAGTGTTCTGATGATTCTTAAATTTTAAATTTTAAACTATCTCTATCCAATCTATGTATATTACATATTATGTGTCATATATTATATGTTTAATGCATGGGTATGTATATGTCAGTGTATTTATCACACACAAATATATATATATATGATATCTACAGGTCTGCATATTTATGCATATATTTATATAATATATGTTTGTGTGTATATATAATACCTTATGGTTCTAACTACCCCAACAGGATTGGACAATTTCCTTGGTAGGCCTAAGTCATATGAAAAAAAAAAAAAGGATTATACATGGAACTGGAAGATGCATTAGAGATCATCTAATCTACCCTCTTCACTTTATAGTGTAAGAAACTGGAGTCTAGAGAATTTAAGTAAAGGAAAATTAGGAGGAAGAGAAAAGGAAGTTAAAAATAGAGAAAATACCAGGGGAAAGTAATAAATGAAAGAAAAGAAGAAAGGAAGAAACATGATTTTATAAGTTCTTTTAGGGCCAGATCTGTGTTGTTTTCCATTTTAACATCCTCAGTGTCCAATAGTGTATTGCAGATACTTTGGACAATAACTACTTATTGAATTGTTAAACCAAAAAATGTGGCCAAAGAAAGAAAAAAGAAAGTGGACTAGTTAGAGCCACAGATGCCAACTGAGCAGTGCTCATGCTACAAGTTGCCTACAGGATATAGAATGATTTATGTCAATCAAACAATCAATAAGCCCTTAATAAGTACTTCTTATTTGCCAGGTATTAAGGGGTAGCCTTATAAGGAAAGGCAAAAACCCATAAGTAGCCTCTCCATTCAGGGACCTTACATACTAATAAGGGAGAAAATATATAAATAAATAGGTACATAAAGGATACATTCAAAGAAAAAAAGAAAGGTAACCTTAGATTGGAATGCTCAAGTAACTGAAGAGAGAAGAATGACCTGCAGAAAGTGGCAGTTGAGTTAAGTATTAAAAGAAGCCAAGAATATCAAGTAGCAGATATAAGGAGTGAGTTAAGCATATACAGAAATAAGTATAATAAATGGAGCTAAGGGGAGGCTAGGTGGCTCAGTGAATAGAGCGCCGGCCCTGGAGTCAGAAGGACCTGAGTTCGGAGTCAGACTCAGACACTTAATCCACACAAACAAAAACCTAGCCGTGTAACCTTGGGCAAGTTACTTAACCCCAATTGCCCTAAAGGGGCAGCTAGGTGGCACAGTGAGTAAGAGCGCCGGCCTTGGAGTTGGGATGATCAAATCCGGCCTCAGAAAATGAGCACTCACGCATAAATAATGACTAGCCACGTAACCTTGAGCAAGTTACTTAACCCCAATTGCTTTAAAAAATAATAATAAATGGAGCTAGAGGATAATGAAAGCCATGAGCATGATTAAAGTTTTCAAGGGAGAGAGTATAAAGAAAGAAAAGAAGGAATCCCAAGACCAACCCATACATATAGAACGGGTTGTTGTTCAGTGATTTCAGTTGTGTTCATCTCTTCATGAACCTATTTGGGGTTTTCTTAGCAAAGATACTAAAGTGATTTGCCATTTCCTTCTCCAGTTCATTTTACAGATAAGGAAACTGAGGCAAACAGGGTTAGTGACTTGTCCAGGGTCACATAGTCAATAACTGTCTGAGGCCAATTTTGAACTGAGCATTCTATCCACTGAGCCATCTAGTTGCCCTATATAGAATGGGAGGAGGACATTAATCATCAGAAATGAAAGAGTAGACAAGTAGAAAGAGAACCAGAAGAAATGAGTGTCATGGAAGCCAAAACATGAAAAAATATATGGAGGAAGAGAATCCTTGGGATCAAATGGTGAGAAGGTACAAAAGGATGAAAACTGGTTAAGGGTCATCAGAATTCATGTTGCTGACATATTTATTTATATGTTTTAGGTAAAAATATGCATGTATATAATACATACATATACATGCATATACAGTATATATACACATGTACATACACTTAGGAATGCCTGTATATATACATATAGGAATGTACATATAAACATCATGATAGATAAAATTACTTTTACAATTAATATATAAGAATATCTGTCATATCAAATCAGTATATAAATTTAATAGACATAAAGTTAAAATTATCACTACATTCTCAGATTGATTTAAATTTCCCTTTCTCCTTCCATTCACTAGTTGTTTTCTTTTGTTTTGTGTGATTTTAGTTAGTGATGTAGAAACTGATTTAATATAAAATCATAACTGGACCAAACAAGTCAAAAGTTCAATGGAATTTTATATAACTTGATTAATATAGACAGTTAAAATGCACAACTGAAGCCCCTGTGCAGATTACTTTAGACTGAGTAATCCAGTTTGACTGTCTGAACTGATTAAGTTAACCAGATAATTGCCACTTCTCCCCCTTCATTCTTGACTTTATAGACACAGTTTA
Organism: Gymnobelideus leadbeateri; assembly: GCA_011680675.1. Taxonomy (NCBI): domain Eukaryota; kingdom Metazoa; phylum Chordata; class Mammalia; order Diprotodontia; family Petauridae; genus Gymnobelideus; species Gymnobelideus leadbeateri. Next base: position 28,428 of record WOXC01004887.1, read on the forward strand.
ATTGTCTGAAGGCAGCTTTTTAAAATCTTAACTGGATCATGTTGGCTAATAAGTTTTAAATGTCTCATTATTTAACATCCCCTTTTAATGCCATATTTGACTAGAAGAGTGTGTTGGGGTCAAAGGTTGATTGTGAGTGGGATTATTTATTATTATTTTGTTGGCTATTATGTCATGCATCAGTGTTCATGTCCCTGACACAAACCTGACCTCAGCTCCCTGGGTCCTCTGTTTTCCTCTCCTCCTCTCCTCCTCCTTTTCCTGACATTCAGATGCAGGCTCCCCAGCTGTTTTCCTATAAGACTGCTGAGTGGTTCTATTTCAAGTGACATCTTAGAGCAGCTGTTACCATGCCAGTCTACCTACTCTTTGACACTTTCATGCCCTATACAAACGTTGCATTGTTCCTTCTGTTACTTACTTGAACTAATAAAAACTGTAGGGCAGCAAAGCAGTGTAATAAATCATTGAAGAACAATAGCGTACTCTAAACATGGAATAAATTTCATCCTTTCTCCATCACCTTCCTGTCCATTTTTACACCTTTATTTCCCCTTCTCTACATTTGCTTTACAAAATATTCAGACCCACATCTATCTTATCACCCTGCTGCTAAAAAGCTGGTACTGCACACAGTGATGAACTTAGTAGACATGCTATTAGTTTGATTACCTAACCTATACATTGCAAATGAGGCTGCCAACAGTGTCAGGAAATTTACTTTTGGTTCTCAGAAATGTTATAGAATATATTTTCCACCATGCTGTCATGGAGTGGAGAATCAAGGATGTTTTCCCTTCTGTATCTGTAAAAGATACATTATTCTGTCCTATAAGGCTAGGGTGGCAGAATTACATTCCATGATTTTTAAAAATTTTACTGATGTTGTATCAGATGCTGTGGAGCTACTCTGCTAACTCTTATTCATGCTGGTAGGTCAGATTACCAGAGCCCAGCTTCCCCCTTTCACTTTCAGAGTTTCAGGGTTAACCTTGAAGAGTTGTGAGGAACAAGCATGTCATTTTTAATGCTGTATGGTTCAGGAAGCCCCAATTTATATGCTTCCCTCTATGGAAGTGGAAGTGGAAATTGACATCAATTAGGCAAACTCAGTTTTCAGAAATGGGATTTTACCAAAGTCGTAAAGCAAGAGAAGTTTATACAAAACATTCCCCTAAAAGTCTATCGTATGTTCTTCCATCAGTACCTACAGAGTCCAAGGAAAAGTGAACTCAAGCAAGGTGGCAAAGGGGTAACTCAGTTCCTGGAAATAATCTTGCTAAAATCTTCAAGATCTTACCCTGTGGTATGAGGTAGTTCTAGGGTTCTTTCTAAAACCTTGAGTCTACTTCATTTCGCCCAATCTGTCATTGGCTCCTAAAGTTGGTATTGCCATCAGTAAGGACACTGCTAGGATGCCAGGAGGAAGATAAAAAGTACAAAATTCTCTAGATCTCTGAAGTTTATAGTTCATAGTCAAGGGCTAGAAGATATAGAATGAAACAGTCTCTTTCCCTCTCCCCACAGGAACATCTCAAATTCAGTATAACCAAATTGCAACTCATTACCTTTCACCAAAAAAAGTTTGTTTTTTCCTTCAGGCTTCTAAATTTCTGTTGATGGCACTACCCGCCTTCTAAGTATATAGATTTCCAATTCTGAATCATCTTTTTTTCCTCCCTCTCTCTCAATCCTCCTTCATATTTAAACAGTTGCCAAGTTTTGTCATTTTGCAGTCATATCAGACTTTTCATGATCCCCTTTGGGATTTTCTTGGCAAAGATAATGAAGTGGTTTGCCTTTTCCTTCTTCAGCTCATTTTACAGATGAGGAAAGAGAGGCAAACAGGGTTAAGTGACTTTTCCAGGGTCACACAGCTAGTAAGTTTCTGAGGCCAGAAAATTAATCTTCCTGGCACTCTATCCACTATGCCACATAGCTACTATTTGTCAATTTTATCTCCACATAATCTGTTTCATCCTTCTTTCTTTGTGCTTTCACAGTCTCTACATAAGTTCAGACTTTCAGCATCCCTTGCCCAAACTATTTCAATAATCCCCTAATTGATCTCCATATTCCAAAATCTTTCCTCTCAAATCCATTTTCTATGAAGCTACCAAATTGATAGTGTCAAATAACAGATATAACCATGTCATTTTCCTACTCCACTAAAAATAATAACTATTAAAAAATAAATCTGAAATTGCTCCCTGTTGCTTCTGAAATAAAATATAAAATCCTTCATCTGGTAATTAAGACTCCCCCACATCATAATCCAGACCCACATACCTTGCCCAACTTATTTCATATTACTTTCTTTCATGTACTCTCTATTCCAATCAAATAGGCCTGCTAGTTCTTTACCATTCATGACATTGCATCTTCTTCCTATGTGTTTTCATGTAAGTGGTCCCCCAAGAATGGAATGTACTTCTATCTAACTCTAATTCACAAAATCTCTAGCTTCCTTTAAGGCACAGTTTAGGTATCATCTCTTACATGAGTCTTTTTCTTGATTATCCACGTTATTAGAACTCTCTTTCTCATGAAACTACCTTGTATATACTCTGATATACTGATCTATATCCATGCTGTATCTTCTCAGCAGAATATAAGATCCTTTAGGGCAGGGACTGTTTCTTTTCTGCTGTTACATCCCCAGTGTCTTGGACATGGTAAGAACTTGATAAATGTTTGTTGAACTGAACTCATACTTATCGTGTCTTAGGTTGTACTAATATTTCATTACAATGATTTACCCATTTTCTAATATCTAATAGGATGGACTTTTACTTTGCTTCTAAGTTGGTTTTACTTTGGTTTTTTTTGTTGCCACAAACCCCAAAATGTTACTAGGAATATTTTGGTCTATATGGTACCTCCTTGGTGTACATAACCAAGATTAATGTTAGTCAAAGATGATTTTGATTGACCTTTTAAATTTTAAAAAATGTCCTATTATCTTTACTATTCTTTGTTCTTTGCTAAGTAGCATATCTCCATTTTAGTGTTCTTCAATTTTGTCCTGAAAAGTTGTGGAAGAGAGGTAACAGGATAATTAGGAGCATGATTTTGGTATGTGTGAGGTATGTCTGCCTCACCCCAAATATTGAGGCTGTCAGCAGGAATAACAGAAAAGCATGCGCACACACTCATATCTATATACACACATACATATCTATAATATGCATATTATACATATATACATACACACACACACACACACACACACACACACACACACACACACACACATATATATATATATATATATATATATGTTGAGTAACCCCTTTCATATTAAGCTTTTGAATCCAATACAGGGTTCTGGTCAACAATGACACTAAAACAGAGTGCTAAAGGATGATTTCAGAAAAACCTGGAAAGACTTACATAACTGATGCATAGTGGAGTGAACAGAACTATGACCAGCAATATTTTTTGATGAAAAACTGTGAATGACTTAGCTATCCTCAGCCATACAATGATCCAAGACAATCTCAAAGGACTAATGATGAAGCATACTATCTGCCTCCATAGAAAGAACTGATATCGTTTGAATAAGCATGGTATTTTTCACTTTCATTTTTTTCCTTTTGAGTCTTCTTATACAAAATGACTAATTAGAGATGTTTTACATAATTGCACATGTATAGCCTATATCTGATTGCTTACCATCTCAGGGAAGGAGGAGGAAATGAAGGAAGGGAAGGAGGGATAGAATTTGGAACTCAAAACTTTAATAAAAATAAGTTAAAATGTTTTAAAAATAATATTTCTGCAGCCTCACAGGGTTGTTATGAGACTCAAATGTATGTAAAGTACTTTATAAATACTAAAGGATAACAAAGGTAAAAAAAAGTACTAAGAGATCAGACATAGATATGATGTTGTTATATTGTCTTAGTATTACTGGGACCTACTTCGTCAGCATTGCCAATTGAGCCATAACTAGGGAAGGATTACTAGAACTTGGTCCCAGGGCACCAAAAATTATAGAGCAAAAAATTTTAAAGTAAAGAAAGTATTTAAAAGGTTGCACATTTTAAAAAACTTTCTTACATTGACATTTTAACAGTACTTTTACTCCTTCAGCACCATAGAAACAAATTAATGAGGACAATTAATAAAGCCAGAAAGATAACAGATAGCGCACCTTATTCACTCATGGGCTTTATACGAGGTGAACAGTAGCCTGTGTGAAATTCTCCCAAGCTTTAGTCTTCAGGTAGCCCAGGGTCTTTCTATATGTGACCTATCTCCAGGGGATATATACAATTTTGAAGAAAGCCAAGGAAGTTGGGAGCAGTTAAATAGTTGAGGAAGGGGGGAGCATTTCAGGTATGAGGACATCCTGTGCAAAGAGACACCAAATTGAGAGATGGGATGTCATAGGGAAAGAAAAGCGTGTAAACCAAGTGTAGCTGTATCATGGAGTGCATGGAAGGAAGTAAATTGTAACAAAGAAAGGAAAGAGGTTTCAATGGTTGTGAAGGGAATTAGATTCCCATTAAATGAACTGAGCATTTTATATTTGATCCTGAAAAGTAACTGGAGTTTTCTGAGTAGGCTGATATGGTCAAACCAATCCTTGAAGAAAATCACATCTGAGTAGAGGATTGGCAGCTGGACTCTGGTAATCTAACCTACAAGCATGAATAAGAGTTAGGAGAGTTGCTCCAGAGCATTTGATCCACATCAGATCCCCTATGTTTGATTTAGACTCCTCACATTTATCTCATAGAATCTTTGTCTTCCTTTGAGATAGGACTTAACTACTGCATGCTACATAAAGCCTTTCCTGATTCTCCTCTGCCCCTTCCCCCACCACTGTAATAGTAAAGTCATTTGAATTTGTAAGGAAAGGTAGCAGGTACTTAGCACTTAGTAATTGATCAAGCCTCTGTTGGAGAAACAGAAGGTATGAGCTCCTGTCTCCTGTTACTGATATAACAGGAAGGGATTGGCTGAAACAGGAAACTAATGCTGTGTGTATATAAGGAAAAGCCCCAGGAAGGGACAGGCAGAATTTCTTGGGACCAGCATCTGCTGGCAGAACAGCTATAGAAGAGAATGAAAATAGAGAACTAAGTCAGAATTTCCTGAGAACTTGTGGTCGCAGACCTTCTTCTGAAGAGGAGCCCAGAAGGCTGAAGAGGAGTCCAGGAGGCCTCCCCCCCACCTGGAGAAGGTGATTCTGATTTTTTGAACAACCTGCAGAAGACAGGAAGTATGACCAGGATGCTAAGACTTTGTCTCTCTGTGGCTTGGTTGAAACTTGAATTCCCAGTAACAGAAATTGTGAAGGATTTGAGATGGCCTAGACCCTGTGAACTTCAGTATGGAGCAGGACTTACACGAAGAGCTGGAAAAGGAACTAGGAGCCGTCTGCCTTTGAATCCAGGTGACTATTTGGTGGATTCAGGTAGAAGTTGCCTGCCTCAAGTCAAGATGAAAAGACCTCTCCATGGGTACTGAGTAGTGATGAAATTGTAGTTTACTAGTGACCTGGAGGTGGAAGGTCTGTGTATTTTCTAATGATTGTACTTAGTGATTAATGATATTTAGTAATTGATTGCTGTATAAGTGACTGATTGAGTTAACTTAGTGTGCCCCATGACTGGAAGACTTTGGCTATTGTACTTTGAGATGATTGTTCTTTGTTCAAAACTTTGTGGCCACTATAGTGGAAACTATGTGGCCATTTTAATGATAAGCTGTTGTAAATACTATATTGTGATTGTCTGTGATAAGTTGTAATATTGTGAATGCTGTACCTTGATTTTCTGTGAATGTTTTGCTTTGATTTGTTACTGAATAGAGTGTTCACTATACTGTGTAATCAGAACCTTAAAAGCTGTTCACAGTAGCATTCTTCTGGAAAGCTGCTCGTGCATGTTGTTACAACCACACACACACACACACACACACACACACACACACCTCAGTACATTAGACAACTTTTTAAGACTATAAGTTTCAGAAAAGATACTGACCTACCTTGGTAGAAGGGTTTCCTTCAGCTGTAAGAGTTCCCTATGCCAATGAAATCACAGGTCCAGGTGAATGCTGTGGAAATTATAATAACCAAGTTTGGTCCCAAAGAAGAGATATAAGAATGTACCTCCTTCCCTACTTTATAAAGAATTTGAGGGGAGGGGTGGGCTATGGATATAAAACTCTGCATATAATCTAGAACTTGGATGATATGTTGGTTAGTGTTACTGAATTGTTCCCCCCCCCCTTTTTTACTCTTTGGGAAATGTAGATCATGTAAAAATAAAATAAATAACTTTTTAAAATTAAAGATAATTGGTAATTCTGGAAAAAAACAGTTTCAGTTGAATGATAAAATCACAAGCCAAATTGTAATTATTTGAGAAATTAGCATGAAGTGGTAAGATAGGGAAAAAAAAAAACATACACAGCATTTTCTAGGAGTTTAGCTTTGACAGTAGAGAAATAATATTTTGAAGGCATGGCAGGTTGAATGAAAAGTTTTGTTTTGTTTTAGGATGGGAGAGATCTGGGAATGTTTGTAAGCATTATGGGAGAAGCAGGAGGAAACAAAATAAAAATTGAAAATTGAAAGAGATATTTAAAAATTAGAGCATGAGAGGGGATGATCAAAGGAGCAATGTTCCTGAAAGGCAAAGGATCAAGGACACAACTAGAAGTATTAATATTTATAAAGATAACACTCATCTCTTTCACTGAAACTAGAGCAAAAGAGAAAATGAATGAGGGGTATTATTGACATGAATTGATGAGAAAGAATAGAGGGAACTCTTTATAGGTGGCCTCAAGTTTTTCAGTCAAGTATTTGGCAATGTCTTCCAGTTGTGATAGAGGGAGTCATGTAGGTGGAGCATTTTCAAATGCCTCAGTGTAGTTTACGAAGGGAGCCAATTTTTAGACCTATAATGGGGAGGAGGAAAGCATTTTAGAAAGCTATGAGGATTTTTAATCAGGCTGAGAATTCTTACAACTTGGTATAAAACAATTAATTCAACAGGATCTAGAAAGCCATCAGAGCCAAGAAGGTAGAATGAAAAAGAGAAAGGAGTCTAAATAGCTTTTATCCAACTGTTACAAAAATATACATAAGATAACTGAATATAACTTCAAGGGTGAATGCAGAATATGATAGGAATAACAAAGCAGCTGACTTGAAAAGAAAGGAAAAGGGACATTGGATTCAGGTTCTGAGGGCTTGTGGGAAGTCCACTGCAGGAAGATGAAAAATATTTAAGAAACTGCTGGAGAGGGTGCAACTGAAAACTTTCCCAGTTAAAACTAAACAGGGGAAAGGGCAAGGCAGGCCACTGGGGTGAGGTGAGGAATGGGATATAAAACATTTGACACGCAGAAAGACTTTTCTTAAAAATATAATCAAATCTGGGCCAGAGGGGTTGAAAGTGCCATATGTAAAAATAAGCAGAAGCAAGGTAAGAGTTCTCAACTCTAAAAGTGAGAGTGGAGAAGTAAATGCCAAACCACAAAAACATTTCAGCTGACAATAATGGGCTCCTGAAACCTATTCTCAAAAGAAAAGGGAAAAGGGGGAGAACCACTTTCCTAACAAAACTGTAATGAGAAATTAAAGTCTTGAGAGAAAGAACAGACCTGAATAACAACTAAGGATGATAGTCCCTTCCTTCAACAAGTATATTGAGAGGTGAAGAGCTGGTGAACAGAGAGAAACTATTTCCTGGAGTAGCTAGGAAGATGTTTTAAAGTGAGATGAGAGGAACTGAAATACCAGAAAGATTGGCAGTTAAAAAGCAAAATATGCACCGGGTCTTAATAATATATCATTATTTATTATTAAATTTACAGCACACTGTTCTTTTGTACCAAGGCCTTTTATAATAATAGGATCAAATAAAAGGATCAATAAAACAACCCCTTAAAACAATAAAGCAAACATATTCCACATGTTTTAAAGGAAATGAGGAAAAAATTACTTAAAATTTCAGTTTGTTTTGCTCTCTCATGCCAGGTCCTATTACCAAAAATTCAAAACATAAGTAAACATTATTTTTCTAAAACAGAAAGCAGGAACTAAAAGATTTGTGTCAGACAAGATATATTTGATATGTGATAATTATCCGGTTAATTCGATAAGGAGACAGCCTTGGCGACTTGACCCCACCCCACAAGAGTTTCAAACTATGTGATCAGGATTGTTGAGCCATAAAATTAAACATATGATTATCAGAATTCTACATGATAGCGTGCCTTATGGTTATAGCATGAGAACTATAGCCAATAACATACAATGGTTATACTTCAGAGGTAATTTAATAAGCATAAGAAGAGGGGATATGGATGGCAAAATGGTTAGAATGCAGGACAAAGAAGTAGAAAGACTTCATTTCAAATCTGGCCTCTGATGCTACCTATGTGACCCTGGTCAGGTAACTTAACCTTAAGGAGACTCCAGCAACTTCCTAGGATTTATCTACTGAGCTAGAGGTAAGGTTATGTCCCCACCTGTGAAGGTCCCTGTAAGATTTATTTTCTTTTTGGAGGGCAATTGGGGTTAAGTGACTTGCCCAAAGTCACATGGCTAGTTTTTGTGTTAAGTGTCTGAGGCCAGATTTGAACTCAAGTCCTCCTGACTCCAGAGCCAGTGCTCTATTCACTGTGCCACCTAGCCGCCCTGTTAAGATTTTAAAGTGACTAAAATTTTATATCAGTGGCCTGGAAGAATAATTATTAATTCAAAAATAATACCTTAGCACCAATAAGTAAGTTTCTATATTAAACACATACATGTATTCACCACCTACTATTTTAGATGCTATAAGCAGAGCAAAAGATGCATATGACTTATGGTGAATTACAGTCCTTTCCTATAAGAGTTTAAATGTTTATTGACCGATTGTAGACTTCATATTCTTCTTATATACTGAACACATTTATTATATTTGTGTATTGTCATATTACACTTTTTACTTGTATCATATTTATTCGTGGCCATAAATATAACTCTTACTATTTAGGAATAAGCTTCTTGAGCCATGAGAATTGTTTCTAATCTATTTTTGTATTTTGCTATTCCAGGTCAGTAAGGAGGAGATCAGGGAAGCAGGATGAAGTTCCTTGGAAAAGAATGCTGAAGTGATCTTAAATGAGATCTGTCTTTGTGGGCTCCTTTATAAATTGAGAATTTAGTTAAGTAACAGCGTAAGTGACTGCACAGGCTCATTGGATGTATTGCTAGATAAATCCCAATAATTTTGAGAAAGTATATAGTCAGTTCTATTTGACTAGTGAATAGATTTAGGGTCAAAAGAGACTTCAGAGGGCATTTAGATCAAGCTTGTCATTTTAATAGATGAGAAACGAAACCCCCAAAAGATGAAGTGACCTGACCAATATTACACAGCTTTTAAGAGTTCACCTGTTCTTGAAATGTTCATAAATAACATGCTCCTCAGTGTTTTTAGAGGTGTGCGTATCCATGAAGTCATGAGAAGAAGGTGATGGATTAGGGAAACATTACCTTTCCTGCTGACTCATAACTAGAAAATTGTGACATCAATTCAATTCAATATCATCAAACCTTTATTAAGTGTTGAGTGTGTGTATAGCATTATGCCATGTGCTCTCATTATGTTGTTGTGACCTCCATGATGAACACATGCATGTCAAATCATCATTTCCTAATCCTTTTCATTGACTATGGCAAAACTGTGTTTAAAAATTCTTCATCTGAATGACTAACTCCACTCTTATGCTCACAATTTCAGGGCTGCCCACTGGGCAATAATCTGCCTCCACCCCCTATTTGAAGCTTGAAACTGCTAACAGTGATAGGTAAGCCTCTATTATGTGACCTCTATTATATTATCTGTCCCCTTGGTATTGGACTAAAACAACCAGCCCACATCAGAGCTCATGTCTGTCTACAAGATGATAATGACCACAGAATAGCACTGTTCCCAAAGGGATCTCTGAACCAGGGAGTTGTCCAAATGCCAAATGCCATTTACTGCCAGTTAGTGTTGATGTATAATGTGGTTCTTTCTAGGAAAGATGAGACAAAGAGGAAAATGGCCCACTGTACTGGTCCAGTATAAACACCTGGTTAGACTTAGAACGATAAACATCACGACAGCTATGTTTTTGTACAGAGGTAAGTACCATTAGAAGGAAATAATTTGAAATGAACTTAGAGACATTTAAATCAGAAACAGCTTTGGTGCGACAGATGCCTTTGCAGTGTTATCACATACTTACTTCTGACACCTAAAGTGCGGGTTTCCTGTTCAACGTTACTATCAGATGAAGAAATTGTCACACCGAGTGATTTTGCTTTAAAATTAGAAACCAGGGCAAGTATTTATGTCTCCCTTCCCTCCGTTATGCATTCATTCCCAAAATACTCTTTAAAATAATTAGAAACAGTCTAGAAAAGACCCTGAAATGCTATTAATAAAATAAAAAGTTAACAATTAGGAGGGGTTTTTTTCCTAATCATTTTCTTACTTCCTCTTTCTGGTCTATAGAAGGATTTTATTGAAGGCTTGAATATTGTCAAGCAGTGAACATATATGAGTTTTCACCTTATTACTGCAGTAAAAAAAATGCTATTGTAGAATATGACATAGTTATCTGAGAATGCTCATTTGTGAGGCATTCAAAAACCCTAGAACATTAGTGCTAAGTGGGAATGACCTTAGATTTCATCTAGTCTAGCCCCCTCATTTTCCAGATGAGAAAATTAAGGCCCAAAGAGTTTCCAAACTCATATAGCTGGTTAATTACATTGCTAAGACAAGAACCAAGTTTAGGCCAGTGTTTTCTCTGTCACACCATATACTTTCTGTTAAGAGTATGCATCTTTTTTATTACAATAAATTCTTTCAAATTTGGAAGTTCTCTTTCAAAGTAATTAAATAAATCCCACTACTGTAAGGTTGTATGCTGAGATCATAACAAAGGTTGTATGCCAATGTGTGCTAAATTTATAAAGATCAACCTAATAAATCTAAATCATCTTTAATTAAGATGTTTCATTTAGAAAGACAGTTTGGTGCAACAGATAGAAAACCACATTTGAAGTCAGAGCAACTAGGTCTACAACCCTGGCTCTGCCATTTTCCCCCTGCATGACTTATTTAATCCCTTTAGGCCTCAGTTTCTTTATTTAAGAAATGAAGGTGTTAGAATACATGATTTCTGAAGTCCTTTACAACTTTATAGGAATGGCAAAAACATTAAAAGGTTATATTAAATGAAATAATATGTGATATATTATATTATACAATATATGCATAAATTAAATAATATTAAAATCTAAGTCCAAATAATTCAGAATCTGTTATTTAACCTTACATAAGAAAGGCAACCTGGTAGACAGAGGAGTGGTCTTGGAGATCTTGGGTTCAAGTCCAGATTCTGATCTATACAAACTGTGTGTGAACAGAGGCAGGTCACTTAATTTCTGTCCCCACCCCCCTTTTGGTTGGAAAGCATTTAGAAAATATAACATAGTCAAAAATTAAAGAATACACAACAATTATGCTGATTATTTAGCTATGTGACTTGAGAGTTTTGCTCCAGCTTCAAAGAAGAGTTTCACATCCAACTATACATGTCAGAGATTGTACCAAGGCTCAGTATCTGGTATGCCATAGTGAAGCTGTGCTCAAAATGAAACAAAACTCTGTTTGAAAATTGATGCCTCCCTTCTAGGGAGAGAAAATTGTGAACTATGTCTCATATATCTTAGAGCCCACCCACACACTCCTACCTGCTCTGGGCAAGAAACTTAATCCTGTTTGCCTCAGTTTCCTCAAAAAGAGCTGGAGAAGGAAATGGAAAAGCATTCCAGTATCTTTGCCAAGAAAACCACAGATGGTGGTTTTGTGAAGAGTCAGACATGACTGAAAAACAACTAAGTAAAACAATATAAGCCAAGTTATAATTTATACTTAGCCTTCAGTGCAAAGAGAATTGTTTATAACTTTTTATTGTCATTTTGAAGTCATATAATATTTATTATAATTATATACATAATAAATATATTTAGATAGCTAAGTGATAGATAGATAAAGAGACATTTGAATAGTATTTGAAAACTCTACTAGTAGAATACAAGCTCTGACAGGTTCTACTACACTGGAAAAGTTTTTAATATAGTCCCAATGAGGAATTGTTTCCATTGTCCAAGGCCGAGCCAAACTAAGTGCATAACTATCAGACCACTAGCTGATTAATTCTTTAGCTATGGTAACTCATGAAAGAAATAGCTCTCTGTACTGTGTAAGCCCCCTTCTTATTTTGTGGTGATGCCGGCAGAATGACAGAAAGGCAGAAAGTGAGGGTCAAGGAGAAAGGGTACCGTAAATGATGCAATTTTTAAAAATAATCTACAAAGAATAATTTACATATTTCTACTCTGAATGTATATTTTTCTTCTTATCTAACAATCAATGTTATCATGATTTTAGAGAAACTGAACCATGTCAAAATTGGCCTTCTTACTGTAAATGAAGTCAGAGGATCTAAGAAAGGTACAATTAAATGGCAGGATAACTTACAGGTTATATTTGGAGAGGTAAATAAAGGTAGAGATAGTTTCATGATGCCCTCAAAGGCAACAAGAAATATTATTTCATGGAGAATTTACCCTTTAATTTCTTGCTTCTCAATGCTGAGAAAGACTATGAGTAATGATAATACCATAATGATAACTACAGGTTCTATATCAACAACTTTTGCAGAGAATGAAGGGTTAGAAAAATTATAACCAGGAGGCTAGGTGGTGCAGTGAGCAGAGCACTGGACCTGGAGTCAGGAGCACCTGGGTTCAAATCCGGCCTCACACACTTAACACAAAAACTAGCCATGTGACCTTGGGCAAGTCATTCAACCACAATTGCTCTCCAAAAAAAAGGCAAAAGAAAAATTATAATCTTCAATACTTTAATAGAAAGGGAAAATTGAGCAGGATGGTGAAAAGTATTAAAAATATTATTCTGAATCTTTAAAAAAAAGGAAAAGTTGCTTATACACCTCTTGTCTGTGTGTCATTAGTACCCTCCTCAAGAAGAAAATTAGGAGGTGATGCACATGGTGAGAAATGAATATCAGAATCCCCCCCACAATGAAATTGACCATATCAAAACATGAAGAGATAATTCTACCAAGATTCGTGACATTTGACCTAATAATGTCTATGTGCCATCAGATTATCAATTTACTATGGCAAATGTCAAAATTGATACCAAATCAGGAGGAAAAATAAAAATGAGAAAGAATTTCATAAAATTATATCACTTTCAATCTGACCTACATTAAGAAACTAATATTACTGGAAAATGGGAAATGGATAAAGGAAATTCTTCAGTGCTTTCAATAATTTCAAGCTAGTCCTTAGATAACACTTCTCATATTTTAAAAATTGATGTTGTCTATCATCAAATGCCATAATCTCTGGAAGAATCAAAATTGGATGTGACCCAAAGGATAATTAGGAGAATGGTCATAAGTATCCCACAAAAATATTGTCATCAATGACTTGTGCATAAGAAGTAAATTAAAAGAGATTATTCATGAAACTTATTAGACAGTTAAGTGGCACATCGGATAGATTGTTTGATCTGGAGTCATATATAAAATGGAGACAATAATAGCATCTACCTCCCAGGGTTGCTGTTAGGAAAAATGAAATAACATTTGCAAATCACTTTTCAAATATTATAGTTCTATATACATTAGCTATTATACGATTGAATAAGTAGGTGAACTACTTATGCAGCAAGACTAGCAGATGGACAATTTATGAAATCCATGGACTATTAAAAGTCCTAGAAGTCCTCCATCACATTATGTAAATTCTCTAAAGAGAATTTGAGAGAGGGTATGGACAAAAATTATCCAGATTGAGAAGATGTGGCTGGGTTGCAATGTGAAAAAAAGCATCACACATCACAAAAAGCATACACAGATCCTCTCCAAGGACCCAGAGATGCAGGTTGGATGTGACATCAATAAGATCAGAAAGCCACTGAAGCATTAAAATATAGATGTGTCTGAGCACATCATGGACCTAAGTTAAAAGCAGCTAAGGAAAGCAGTGTATTCTAATAAAGAAAACCCCATGCTGGGGCGGACTCATCAAAACATTTCACATTGTTTTGGTAGATTTGGTGTTCATTAAGTACCTAAATATGTTTGGCCCAAGTCATTTCCCTTCAATTCCCTTAATATACCCATGTGGATTTCCAGAGAAATGTGAACCGTATGTTTCTGATTTTTTTATACTTAACTCATCAACATGTTTGTTAAGAATGGTTTGATGCCCCAAAAGCCTTCTGAATGTTTGCTACAGAATCTTTCTTTAAAAGTCAGTAAACAACTAGAATTTAAAACCAGAATAGTGGAGACTTCATTTTTAATTCAAACCTTCTACAGTATGAATGAGTTCTTTAACCTGGTCATGCATGAACACCTCCTTCCAATTTTGCAACTGTGAGGAATTATTTTGATAATTCACTGTATTTCTTGTCCCTTTTGTTTTATATCACAGAGTAGTCTTTGATGATATAAAATGTAAGTTAGGCACAGAGGGGCTTTGTTTGTTTGTCCAAGTCTAAGCCAAAGCTGGTACTTCCATATCCTGATAGACCAAATTATTCTGAAGGCAACATTTTTCTCAGATATTTATTCCAATAATAACTGAGAATTAATCCATGTGATAACGTGATGTAAGCACTTTGCTACAGAAAGGTAGGAAGTCATGCAGTAAGGAAGTTTTCAGTGAGGGTAGGGAGGAAGGAAGGAAGGAAGGAAGGAAGGAAGGAAGGAAGGAAGGAAGGAAGGAAGGAAAGAAGGAAGAAAGAAAAAAGGGAAGAGGAAAAGCTAGAAAGAGAAAGAGAATATGGTACAGTGAAGTCAAAAGCATGCAGGGTTTAGAGTCAAAAAAAATTGAGTTTAAATCCTGATTCTGATACTCGATAGGTCACTTAATCTTTATGGGCCCTATTTTCATCATCTGTTTAAAAAAATGACAAGGTTGGATTAGGTGGTTTCTAAGGATTCTTCCAGTTCTCAATCTATAGTTATAACCCTAAGAAAGGAGACATAGAGGGGTCAAAATTCTGCTTTGTTCTTTCTGCTGTTTAACTGACCTAGTAGAGAATTATCCATTTTAATGACTTTTCATCAAGCTAACTATTTTGTTATTTTACAGTCTAATGTTGTCATCTGTTATAAGGTCATGTGCATTACCTTTACACCCACTTGAGAAAGCAAGCATACAATTTGCTCCTATAACTGAGGATTTCATGAAATATGTAATTCTAATATTTTGGACATGCTTTAGTTTTTGTCTGCCATTAGCCCATCCTCCCAATGGGGCTTTATTTTTCTTATTAAAATGACTGATATTTTTTCTTCCAGAAATTAGTAGCCACACCTTCTGTTCCTTCTTCTCCTTCATGGGCTCTCCTCCAACAGTTGACAAATGCTAGCTTCCTTGTGGTTTGTAGCTATAAAAGCTTTTTAATAATTTGTAATACATTAGATAGAGATAATCTAATTATGTGCTATCTATATTCCCTACCCCTCCATTTTTTATTTCTGAGGATTTGTCTGAAAATAGAATATTTTTATAGCTTATATTTTCCTTCTAATTCCTAGTGTTTATTTGAAATCAAAATCATCTGATTAGTAACCATTATATGGAACTGTTGTAGAGATAGCATTAAAATAAAGGATATGACAGATCAAGATAATCAAAAGGAAATCTTGAAGGTGAGAATATCACTTTCATCTATCTCTAGAGAATTATAAAAAAAAGATGAAAACATATGTGTGGTATTTAGGAAGAAAAGTTTGTTTTTGCCCAATCGTAACAGATCTCTGAACTACACCCCAAAATTTCACTCATTTTTGTGGATTGGTTGCCCAGAAGGTAGCTGCTCCTCCCATATCTAGGGTATACTGTGAGAGACTACTCCTACTACTTTAGTCCACAAGTCCCTATCAGTGTGCTTCCCTTTAACAGTTAATTAAAAGACACAATTAGACCTAAGAAAAACATTTGATAAGATGATAAATAAAAACAGTAGCTATAAAACATTTCACTCATGAAACTGAGATGAACTCTCCCACAAATACAGATAACATCTGTGAGAAAAGTGAGCATAAACAGAATGCAATTATAGTGAGGCACTTGTGTAAAAATATAAAACAAACAACAAAACAAAAAACCATGTCACCAAAGTTAGTCCCTCCTCTAGTACAACAAGGCCTCAAAATGTTTCCTCCCTCTTTGAAGTCCTATCTTCAGTCTAACACTTAACTGACAGGTCTGGTTCTCTTTTGAGTCCAAAGAGGGTTCTCTTTTAACAGTCAACAAAATGCCTCATTTCTTAAATATATAGAGAACTTTTATAAAAAATACAAGCTATTCACCAAAGATATGAACAGGCAGTTTTCAGATGAACAAATCAAAGCTATCTAGAGTCATATAAAAATGCTTTAAATCACTATTGATTAAAGAAATGCAAATTAAAATTACCACATCACACCTATCAGATTGGCTAATATAATAGAAAAGGAAAATGGTAAAAGTTGTAGGAGATATGGAAAAAAACCAACACTGATGTACTATTGATAGAGTTATGAGCTGATCTAAGCATTCTAGAGAACAATGGAACTATGCCAAAAGGGTTATAAAACTGTGTACCCTTTGACTCAACAATACTATTACTAGGCCTGTATCCCAACGAGATTAAAAAAACATGTGGAGAGGGGATCTATATTTATAAAAAATATTTATAGCAGCTCTTTTTGTGATAGTAAAGAATTAGAAATTGGGGGATGCCCATCAATTGGGGCATGGCTGAAGAAGTTGTAGTATGTGATTGTGATGGAATACTTATGTGTTATGTTATGATGAGTAAGATGGTTTCAGATAAACCTGAGAAGACTTACATGAATTGATACAAAGTGAAGTGAGCAGAACTAGGAGAATATTATATACAGTAACAGCAATATTGTACAATGATCAACTGTCAATGATTTAGATATACAATGATCCAAGACAATTCCAAAGATCTCATGATGAAAAATGCTACCCTTCTCCAAAGAAAGAACAGATGGAGTCTGAATGCAGATCAAAACATAGTATTTTTCACTTTATTTTTTATGGTTTTTTGTTTGTATTTTCTTTCACAACATGACTAATATGGAAATATGCTTTGCACGATTTTACACATATCAAATTGCTTACTGTCTGAGGGAAGGGGAATGGGAGGGAGGTAGAGAATTTGGAGCTCAAAAGTTTTTAAAATGAATATTAATTGCTTTTAAATGCATTTGGGAAAAATAAAATATTAAAAAATAATAGCAATCATCACTGTTCATGGCTATGGTAGATTCTGAGGTCTCTGAAGACATTTTCAAGTTTAGGACTAATAAGCATATTCTCTAGATTCTCACCATTTGGAAAAGAATGTCTTTGGAATTGTGTGGAAGCCTGGTTAAACAAATGGATTTCTTATCAAATAATTTGATTCAAGGAAGAGAGCATAATAGAGTTTCTTCAAATTACTTTTCTAGTCCTTCCATCAATCAACCAATCAATAAACCTTTACTAAGCACCTACTATGTGCCATGTACTGTGTTAAACATGAAGAATACACAGTGAAGCAAAAGATAGTCCCTGCCCTCAAGGAGCTAATGAAGACATATGATTTCCCCTTTTCAGTACTAAGAACTCTGAGAATTCCAAAGGGAATATGGAGACTAGCACATCTTCATGTGTTTTTATGTTAATCCATTCCATTGCTCTTAGTGAAAATCACAGAATCATGGTATTTTAAAGCCTTTGGAGAACTTAAATATTGTCTACTATAACCCTTATTACCTATGGCTCATGGTGCTCCCTCCCCCAAGAAGGGCTCTCACTCTGGGTTCAACTATACCTGAATTCAATACTGAGGTTGCCTAACTTCAAAGACATGAATGAGACTTTTCTCAAATTCTTTGGCTCAATAACCCACAGGAATTCCAGGGAAAATATCTAAAGCAAAAAATAAGAATGCCTCACATCTAGTTTCTCTCCTAAAAGTGATTAAGAAGACTGACTGTAGTAAAGGGATTTCATGTAAAAAATAGTTATCAGGAATAGGACAGTCACTTATTTCTCCCATTACAAAAGCTTTGCTCATTACACAAAATACTCATAAGTATGTAATCATAAATATATAAAACAGGAAACAATCACCTAATACTCCTATTATACTCTCCCAGAAAGTAAAGACAACTTTGTAGAAAAGTTCAATAGGTATTCCACATTTACCTCTAATGAGCATACTTGAATATGAGCAACTTGGAAGTATAAATCTAATCGGGCAGGTATCATTAGTCCTCTCAGCTCCTGGTAGTGATACCCTTCTTTCCTAAGGAGTTATGCAAATGACCTTTAGACACAAAACAGAAGAGGGTCACAGACTTGAGGTCCAGACTTAGGCTATTCCAAACAAACATGGGCTTGCTGCCATGAGTTTATATTTCTCATTTCTCCAGGGATGGAAAGGGGTGAGAAGAAGGAGAGAACTCTCCTTTCTCTTTCTGGAAGACCAAAAGTGAGTTACAGTAGCCTGTGTCTAAAGAAAGTTTGCAAGCCATCTCTATTCACTCCTTATCGCCCATAGTGAGTGGCTCTTCCTGGTTCAGTCACTGATGATGACCAATAAAGAGCTACTGGTCACACATGTCCTTTAGCAAGGGTCCAGAACATATATCTCAGCATAAAGACACTGAGTGCATGCCTAGTTTCATGGAAAGTGTTTCAGTCCTTGTTTCACAAATGAGGAAAACAGTCAATATAATTTATTTTTAAAATTTTATTTAATATTTTATTTTTCCCCAGTTATATGTAAAAACAATTTTTAACATTCATTGTTAAAACTTTGAATTCCAAATTCTCTCCCTTCCTCCCTCCCTACCCTCCCTCATTGAGAAGGCAAGCAATTTGATATAGGTTATACATGTGTAGTCATGCAAAACATTTCCATATTAGTCATGTTGTGAAAGAAAACACAGAGAAAAAAAAAACTTCTCAAGAAAAATAAAGTTAAAAAAAGTATGCTTAAATCTGGATTCAGACACTATCAGTTCTTTTTTGGGGGATGAATGGCATTTTTCATCATAAGTCCTTCAGAGTTGTCTTGGATCACTGGATTGCTGCGAATAGCTAAGTCCTTCACAGCTGATCCTCTCATAATATTGCTATTATTTTATACACAGTACATTTCACTTTGTATCAGCTCATATATGTCTTTCCAGGTTTTTCTGAGAGCATCCTGCTCATTTCTTATAGCATAAGAGTATCCCATCATAATGATATACCACAATTTGTTCAGCCATTCCCCAACTGATAGGTATCTCCTCAATTTCTAATTCTTTGCTACCAGAAAAAAGCTGCTATAAATATTCTTATAAGTAGAGAGCCTTTTCCTTTTTGTTTTGTTTTTTTGTTGATTTTTTTACCTTTTTGGGATATAGACCTAGTACTGGTATTGCTAGGTCAAAGGGTATGCACAGTTTTATAACCCTTTGGGCATAGTTCCAAATGGTTGAATCAGTTCACAATTCCACCAACAGTGCACTGATGTCTTGTTTTTCCCACATTCCCTCCAGTATTTGTCATTTTCCTTTGCTATCCTATTAGCCAATCTAATAGGTATGAGGCAGTACTTCAGAGTTGTTTTAACTTGCATTTCTCCAATCAATAGTGAGTTAGAGCATTTTTTTTTATATAGCTATAGGCAGATTTGATTACTTCATCTGAAAACTGTTCATATATATCTTTTGATCATTTATTAACTGGGGAATAAGCCAATATAATTTATTTAGTACATTAAGATTTATAATGCCAAAAGTGTTGTGGAAGTATAAAACATAGGTTGCTTTTCCTCATTGTTGTTCAGAAGGTGGTGATAAGTACAGCATGAAACCATAGTCAATATTCTCTCCTGGAAAAAGAAGAAAGGAAAGACACCACCTGAATTTTGAGTTCAGAATTATAGCAAGAGACTGCTTGAAGTTATTTCCTTGATGGAATGAGAAAGACATCAGAAGTCAACCTTGGTGCCAGTAGGTTTACAGGAGAGTCATCATGTACTCCAGAGAATTTTCCCTTGAAAAGTCCCTACTGTCAGTGTACAAACAGTATTATACATTGAGTGAAAGTCAGTGTGGTCCAGCATAGCAGAGAGAGGACTAGCCTTGGATCCAGGATTACCTGTATTTGAATCCTGCCTCAGATGCTTAATACCTATTAAACCCAGACCAAGTTATTTATCTCTCTAAGTCATTAATAAGTAATAATAATAATAATAATAACAATAACCTCACAGAGTTGTGAGGATTAAATGAGGTAATCTATGTAAAGTACTTTATAAACTTGAAATCACTTTATAGATGCCAGATATCCTTATTAATTTGGAGAAGTATAAAGTCAAGTATGAATAAATGAATGAATAAAGCACTTATTAAGTGATTACAATGTGTAAAACACTGTGCTAAGAACTGGTGATCGAAAAACATACAAAAATAAAATAGTCTCTATTCTTCAGGGAACTCACACTCTAAGTACAGGGGTAAGGAACCTGCAGCCTCAAGGCTACATGTGGCCCTCTAGTCCTCAAGTGTGGCCCTTTGACTGAATCCAAAATCCAATGAGGATTTGTTCCTCATTGTTTCTCATTTGTTCCTTGAGGCTACAGGTTCCCTACCCCTGCACACAATCTCTGCCCTCAAGGAGTGTATGAACTAGAAATGGAAAGAAGATTGTGTATAAAATAACTAAAATACAAAATAGAATTTGATATCTTCATAAGAAATGTACAAATTACTTTCTTGGGGGGGGGGATCACTTTCAGATGACCGCATTACAGAAGCCTTTATGAATCAGTCAATAATCAACTATCAAGCACTTAAATGTACCTATGCTAATTGCTGTGGATACAAAGAAATAACAAAAATAGTCCCTGCTTTTAAGGAGTTTTACCATGTGAGAAGGGATTAGAAGAATAAATGGTAAGGCACATGCCTGTAACATTTGCTACTAGGAAGGTTGAGACTGGTGGATCTCTTGAGCTCAGGAGTTCTGTGTTACAGTAGACTAAGTTAATTGGATCTCCCCTTTAAGCCTGACAGTAATATGGTGAGCACCTACCCCTCCAAGAGGAGAGATAGGAAGATGGGGGACCCGGTTGCCTAAAGGAGAGTGAATTGACACAAGTCAAAAATGCAGAAATGGAGTACCTCACAGTATCCATACAACTATCAGTGGTAGAATTGGCCTGTGAGTGACCACTACTCTTCCAGCTTGGGCAAGAGAGACCCAGTTTCAAAAAGAAAAAAACAATTAGTAAGGATAAGAGAATTTCAAACATAAGAAACAACATCAACAAAAGCACTGGGAGGAAAGAGCCCAGTATTTGTATTTCACAAATGGAATCCTTACCTAAAATAGAAAAATAAGATTAAAGCAGTGTGAAAGAGGCATTCCTCAACATTTTTGAAATGTATATTCATTTTTCTCCTGTACCATACTGTGTATGCAAAGTCTAAGACAACAAGTTGAAAGTTGACTTTCAATTCTTCCTTCACTTGGCACACAGATAAAAAAAATAGTTCACTGATAACCAGTTATAGTTTAACATAGAAGAAAATAATATCCTTTTCCCTTTTATACACATAGATTCAAAAATAGAATTGACAAAAGAAAATATTATTTAAAAAATTAGCACTGTGAAGCAAGTAGCCTTTTAGTAAGTCCTACATGAATACTTTAGTACAGCTTTGTGAACTTTTCAAAGTGAAATATGAATTATGCACTATCAAGAAAGTTCAAAGCCCTTCAACTGAGTTTGTTTGACCTGATTGGCAGGAAAATAAATATGATGGGTGGTCTGTTTCAGGCTCATGTCCAAGTCCAATCACATTACATTTTCATAGTATCAACATCTGAAAACACCATAGCTGTTGCATCAACAAAAGTACATGGGAACATCTCCAAAGCAGATGGCAGCTAGCATGCTGAGAAAACATGCAGCTTGGAAAGTCATTGTCGGTAACTAAAGAGCAATTATCCTCCCAAAAAAACAAAAGGAACATTTGCATATCAAAACTCACCACGTGACCACTTGAAATAAAATTCTCTAACCATGGAAAAGTGACAGACAATATTAAATTGATTATGTGATTGAAGGATTGGAAACTAGGAGCCCTGGGCTTTGCCAGTGGCTTGACCACTACCACTAAAGGTGTGACTTAGGACAAGTCCCTTCACCTTGCTAGGGATCCATTTCCTAATCTATGAAATGGGGTTAATAATAACAGTTATGTTTGAATCAAATAGTTATTATGATTATCAAGAGAAATAATATATATAAGCATATTTTTAAAACTTTAAAGTACTATATAAATGTAAGGTTTATTATGTATTATTTTCAATAAATATTTGTTAAAGGAATAAATAAGTGAATGAATACCATTGAGTAGATCACAAGGATCGATTTATATCCATGCTTTGCCATCATTTTGCCCTGTTTATTTTGCTTGGAATAATGCTTCCTTAGAGAGTTAGTAAGGTATAATGACCACACTACAAGGTCCAGCCTTCAACTTGGGAAGAACCATAGCCTGTCTAATATACATGAACAAATTATTTAAACTCTCAGTGCCCCAGGTAATTCTTTATGACTATAAGTTACAGATAAAGTACCAAATGGAATTGAGCATCAGTGGAAAGAGTTTCTTCACTGGGAATTCCAAGAATTAACAAACTGGTGGGTCTGTATCAAAAATGAAACAACTTGGTTAGTTAGACATTAGGAAAAATGTATTGTTTATAAAGATTGTGAAACCTTTAGAGATATAACCAAGGCACAGAGGTATTCTAAAGGTACAGGCATTCTTTGAGTAATGAAAGCTTGTGACCAGAAATAGGAAGTAGTAGGTATCTGTAATGGTAATGGGAATTTGAAGATATTCCCTGCCCCTTGATAGGCTTAAGTGAATTTGATGACCTTCCCTGATTTCAAAATATATTCTGCCCCCTAATAGGCTAAATGTGGTCACATAGAGCCTGTGGCGGGAGGCTTTTTTTTCAGGAAGGCTCATACCTTGTTACTTTGTGATTGGCCAGTGGGTCACAAGGGTTGTGATGTTCTCTCACCCTGGAGAAGGCTATATATCCCCTAGTGTGAGGTTTTGCTTTGGGGCTTACTCATGGTAAAGTTGTGTGATTTGGCCAGATGAGACTTTGGGTATCCGTTGAGCCCCCCAGCTTTGAAAACCCAGATGCTGGTGCTTCTCTCTCTGGTAACTAACTAGGTATGGATGTAATAGTCAGACAACTGGAAGCCCTGTCTGTTGGTTTGTTTCTCTATCTGTATTTTTTGTCTGCTTAAAACTTCTGTCTCTTTTCTCTGAAGTTCAGGGTGCTGACATTTTCCCCTGAACTAGGTATATGATAAATGTTTTATTAAAGTAAGACTGTTAAACCTTTTGAGTTGCTTTCCTTTATAAAAGCACATCAAAGAACTTGTGCTAGCAGCTATCCAGGCTATACTGCAGTGATTGCTGCTACCGTATCTCCCACCATTCTTCTCCTTGACAGCATTTTTGTTGTTTCCTGTTACTCCAACTACCAGAATGAATTTTATGCAACTCAAAAATGCTACTACAAACTGAAAAATATGGAGATATAGGCACTGTTTATTTCTTCTTCCAAATAGAAATTGGGAACTTAGGAGAGAAAGAAGAATATGGAAAGAGATGAGTGGTAGGTTGCATAAGTGTTGCTGAAGTGGTTTTTCTTGGCTATGGCTTAAAGTATAGAAAAGAAGAAGGAAGATAACTGAAAAGAACTGGGAAGACTGCATTTTGGGGAAGTTAGGTAGTGTAATGGATATATCAACGACCTTGGAGTTAAGAGAACCTGAGTTAAAATTCTGCCTCAGACACTTACTGGCTGTGTGACCCTGGGAAAGTCACTTAATCCCAATTGCCTCGAAAGTTAAAAAAAAAAAAAGACCACATTTGGCTAGAGATTTGTTGATCAGAACAAAACAACTTTAAAGTAAAAATGAATTATGAAGGAGAAAAATGCAAATCATGGAAGGGTGTTAGATGTAACGTAGAAAGAAGCATAATTATGGAGAAAATGCCCCAAAATTTCAAATTGAGAAATGCTAGGAAGAGGGACAAAAATCAGGCTCAGAGTTACTATTACTTTATATATTGTGTACATACATCCACATACATATACAGCTAGGTAGTACTGTGGGTAGTATGTTGGACTTAGAGTCAAGAAGTCAAGTTAATGATAATTTGTCAAGTGCCTAATGCGTGCCAAGCACTGTGCTGAGCACTGGAGATTCAAAGAAAGGCAAAAACCAATAACTGTTCTCAAGGTGTTCATTGCCAAATGGAAGATCTGAGTCAAAATCCTGGCTCAGGCACTTATTGGCTGCTGACCCTAGACAACTAACATAACCTCTCTCAGCCTCAGTTTCCTCATCTACAAAACAGAGATAAAAATAGCACCTGCCTTACACAGTTGTTGTGAGGATCAAATGAAATGATGTGTAAAGTGATTTACAAATGTTAAAGTACTATATAAATGACAGTAATCTTTATCATTGTTGTTGCTACATTTCTATATATAAATGTCCAAAATGTGGGAAATAAGCAAAAAGAAAGTATAGATTTTAATATGATATAAACCTCATCATCAAGATAAGGGGTTGGAGAATGGTGGTGAAAGTCTGAATTAGTTTCCCAAGGATACACATCTCAGTACACTATTATGATGAACCTTACTTTGCTGTTACAGAGCACAAAATATATGCATACAACCAGAAACCATAGTAGTCAGAATAATTCTTTAATTTTAGAATGTTAATCTAGATGTAACAACTTAATGAGTTTCCAAAGGTCAAGAAACTGAACCACCTAAGTTTAGTATTCTGGGGAATTAAGTTTTGTGGCCATCCCAGTCATAGTTCAGGAGTAACTTTTTGGAACCTTGCCCAGTGCTAGGAGAGGACTCATCTAGCAGATATGCAACCTTTAGACATGAACTTGGTGACACCAATGCAATGTTGAAACTATAAAGCATGAAATCTGAGCCCATTCTTCCCAGAGGTAAAGGGGTATGGGGAAGAGTCTCCCCAAAGGTATTGGCTGAAAAGGTTTATACTCCTTGGTTTATTATATCTTAGAAGTAAACACCCCTTTCTGAAAGCTAATTGAAGTTAATTGATTTAGTGCAACTTGGGTACTAGTCACTGGCAGCTAATAGTGGTGGAAACTCACACTATATATATGCTTGAAATGATAGCATTAGAGAAAGGATACTCCAAACCCTCAGGAGTGTCCCTAGAGCCCTGATGATGATGATGATGATGATGATGATGATATATATATATATATATACATATATATATATATATATATATATATATATATATATGTAAAACCAGCTTTTCTCTGAGTGCATTAGACCATAGAGTACTCACTGCAACTATAACACATGCAACTTGATTTAGCACAAAATATAAGCCTATGTGCCAGAGAGGACCAACATTTTTTCCCCTTGAAATATATACATTGGTTTAAAAGTAGTATTAACAAATGTTCACCACATCCTCATTGCATGTTTCACCTGGGAAACTGTCTTTTGCACCATTAGATCTGACTATGTTGCTGAAAAGGTAAGTAACTATTTGTCAGGACGATTGTATAAGAAGTCTGTGAATTAAGTAAGAGATTATACAGAAAGATTCAAAGGTCTCTTCTAATGCTAGGATTGTAGTACAAAATGGATTCTGTAATTTTCCAGGAAAAACAACTAAGGGAAATATTTTTAGAAAAAATCTAGTTTATAAATATATAATTAAAGTACTTCCTTCCATCAGACAACTATTTTTAGCAAATTTCTCATTACTCTTAGTTCCTACTGATCCAGTCTGGTTTTAAGTCAATTACACAGCTAAACTCATTTAAAATTTTCATTAGTTCACATTTTTTTCCACTATTTGAAATAACTAGTTGTGATTTTTATTATTACTGGTAAAGTTTATGCAATATAAAATATTTTCTCCTGGACAGTTGTCTGGAATGAAATTGGAAGATGTCCCATATTTTAATTCACTAGAAAATAAGATTATATTTTATACTTGCTTTTCAAAAATGTTGTTGGGCCACCATGGTGAAGATTATATATGAAGAGATAGGCAAATTTAAGAGTTCTTTCTAAACATAGAGACTTTAAACATATTCTCTCTGTCTCTCTGTCTTTCTCTCTCTCTCTCTCTCTCTCTCTGTGTCTCTCTCATTCTGTATATATATATACACATATATATATTCACATGCATATATGTATGTATGTACATATTTGTTTGTGGCCATCAATGAGAGAGTGAGCTGTCTGTCCTAAATGAGTCACCCAATTTTTGACCTCTGTGTAACAGGATGATCTGTCTGCTACTATTGTTTTCCATTAGTACATAGTTTGGTCACATGGCAGTTTTTAATAAAGGAAAACTGCCTGTTATTAATCCAGTTTGTGAGTTTGGGGGCAGTCCATTGTTTCATAACATATTTGTTTTCCACATTATAAGTGCAAAATGCTTAAGCCACAGTGCAGAGCCTGTGGGGTGGTAGTAAACAAACAGAAGTGCTTCATGGTCTCTGACTGGTTCATGTTGGCCAAATTTTCTTCCACCTAGTATCCCATCCTATGCTTTTAGATCCCTTTGACCTAAGGGAAGTGAAACTAAGATCTTCCTTATCTGCCACTATTGATTAATTTCAATTCTCCTTTAAGCCAGTCTACCTAAACCCTTTCTGAGTTGGCTACTAGATCAAGTTTCCAGATTTCTGACAGGGGTAGATTTGGGTTGTCAAGGTCATAAAGATTCACAATATCTCTTTCTTATCAATTCTTA
Organism: Gymnobelideus leadbeateri; assembly: GCA_011680675.1. Taxonomy (NCBI): domain Eukaryota; kingdom Metazoa; phylum Chordata; class Mammalia; order Diprotodontia; family Petauridae; genus Gymnobelideus; species Gymnobelideus leadbeateri. Next base: position 55,421 of record WOXC01004887.1, read on the forward strand.
TCTCCAAGTACAGTATCTGATGGTTAAGAGAGGCCTTTCTCTACAAGGACCTTAAAGATTCCTGCTATGGCTTTCAAAATCTTTACCTGCACAGAACTTGAAGTGACTTCCTTCACCTTCACTGGTAGTTCCCTTGGTTCTGTCAAAGAGGAATTTTGTGTTTTTTTTTAAAATTCAATCCTGTCCCAGTTAGTTTTGTCACATACTGAGGAGAACCTAATTCCTGAGATACCTCTTAGAAACAGTGCTGAATTTAACTTCCAATTTGACTTCCCAACTTACTATCAATGTGACCTTACAAATCTCTTAACATCTCTGGTTTCCTCAACTATAAAAGGGAGGGGGGGATTGAGCTCCATGATCTCTAAAACTTATATACTCTAAGCTCTATAACCTAAAACTGAAAAAACCACATAGGGAAAAGATTAATGGTTGGGACCCAAGAGAAATAAGTAAATTGCTCCTAGGAAAATCAACTCCCTAAAAAATGTTTCAATATTTCGAGCTTAAAAAAAGTTTTCAGGTTTCAGCTCATGAGATATTAGGGAACTGGTAACCCCAGGAGAATTTCATTTATAGGAGAAAAGGTCAGAGTTCAGTTGTCAGTACATCTATAGGAAACCAGGAAGTCAGCATAGTAGAAATGCAAAGGGTAGAATACCAAGCATCAGAGCTGATGGAGGAAGGTATTGATGATGATAACGATGAGTTGGTGATGATGGCACAAATTGTACACACACTTGTATATATGTGTACATATATAAACATACACATATATAAAAGTATGTATACATGTATATATACATATACATATATGTCTATGTGTATGTACAAATATATGCACATAAATGGGAAGATCTCTGATATTTTGGATATGGAGAACTCTTAATTTTGGAGAGATATTCAACTGTCTTTGACCTAGCGATTAAGTCCTAGAGTAGGGGTAGGGAACCTTTTCATTTTGGAATGACACATTAATATTTAGTTATAATCAAATATGGCAACATTCAAGAAACTTTAATTGGATATACTTAAAAATGCATGTTATTTCATAAAAATCTAACTGCTTCACCCTTAATTTCAAAATATGAAAATTATTTGTTAATTTTAAAGTTAACTAACCTTTTGATGACTTTGCTGTGTCTGCTTTTTGTTGGAAAATATTTGAATATTTGGTTGCAGCGTGGAGGTCTGCAGTTTCAGCTGATCATCTAGATGGGTGTCAGTCATTTGTGACTTAAGGGCATCTTAATTTGGGTTAGGTATGAGAATGTAGATTCACAGCAATAAGTAGCTGAAAAGCAAGAAAGCAATTTTTAGGCATGTTGCTGATGACATGGGTATTCGACTGCATTTTCCCATATTTCAATTGGATCTTTCTTAGTATCAAACAAGACTTTAAAATGCCATTTACTGAGAGCTCAATTAATTCCATCTGTAGTTCTTTAGGTGCCTTGGTGATATCAACTAGGTGAGGCTGAAATGCTAATTTGAATGTCATGATTCTCAAAATCAGTGAACCTTTCATTGTATTCTCCACTTAATAGGTCTAGGAAAGCTGCGTATTTTTCAAATGATTCTTATATATCCTGCTTATCAATGACCTTTGTTAACTGGGGGGAAACATTCATCCAAAATTTCCTTTTGAAGAAGTGTTTTTAAAAAACAGCTTTTTTCAAAATGCTTGGATTTTTTTGTCACATTTTCATATAAAGACAGTTTTTACCATGCAAAGGAATATTCAAGACTTTTTTATTTGACATGATATCACACAAAAAATGCAATATTCCTTTAGAAATCTTCCTTCAGGGGAGGAGAGGTGGCTCAGTGAGTAGAGCACCAGCCATGGAGTCAGGAGGACCTAAGTTCAAATCCAGCCTCAGACACTTAACACACACACACACACACACACACACACACACACACACACACACACACACACACTAGCCATGTGACCTTGGGCAAGTCACTTAATAC
>WOXC01004888.1:0-65000 GCA_011680675.1 Gymnobelideus leadbeateri
AAGAAAGGGAAAGAGGGAGGAAAGAAGGAAGGGAGAATGGAAGAAAGGAAGGAAGGGAGGGATGGGGGAAGGGATGAGAGAAGGAGGAGGGAGAAGGAAGAAAAGAGGAAGAAAAAAGGAAGAAAGGGAAAGAGGGAGGAAAGAAGGAAGAATGGAAGAAAGGAAGGAAGGGAGGGATGAGGGAAGGGATGAGAGAAGGAGGAAAGAGAGAAGGAAGAAAAGAGGAAGAAAAAAGGAAGAAAGGGAAAGAGGGAAGAAAGAAGGAAGAATGGAAGAAAGGAAGGAAGGGAGGGATGGGGGAAGCAAGAAAGGGAAAGAAGTAGGGAAAGAAGAGGAAAGGGAGGAAAGAAGGGAGGGAGAGATAGAAGGGAAGAAGGACTTTCTATTAAGTACTTCTGTTATTCATTTTACAAATATCTCCTTCGATCCTCACTCAATCCTCTGAAATGGTGCTATATATCCTCATTTTACATTTGAGAACCCTGAGGCAGATTGAGGTTGAGTGACTTGTCCAGGATCACACGGTCAGTCATTGTCCAAGGCCAGATTTAAACCCAGGCCTTCTTGACTCTAGGCCCAGGGTTTCGGCCAGCACACTACCTAGTTACTTGGCACAATGTTTTGCACATGATAAACATCTGATAAATGTTTTTTTTTTCATTTATTTCCCTTCATTTATTGTGGGTTGTAGCAGTTAAAAAAACCTCCATGTTCTAGAGACCAAATTGCTGGTGATGAATATTAAAAGAGTCCAGTTTACCACAGCCAGCAGGACCATGGAGATCTATATGGCTGGATGGCTGCAGCATGTTAGCAACAATGACTTATGGGAAGACCTACTGAGGCCACTGGTGACCACAAAAGAAGGTGGGCTAGTCCTATATTGAGAATGAGAGACAGCAGGTAGACTGCCTGGGATGCTGCCTAGATAACATGCTGACTCGAAAGGAACCAGGGGAAGGTTCCCTCCAGATTAGGCCGATGCTCTGTGGAGGATTGATAGGAAGACACAGACAAGTTTCACCCAGAATTCAAGGGCCTGGAGGGTTGTGACCTTCACCAGTGGAAGGAGCATCCATGATCATCAAAATCCGGCTCCACCTAGAGAGTTATCAACTAAAATGAGTGACTCCAGCAGCGGTCAATGGAAGGCTTTGGAGGAAACATCAAAAGACCACATTCCTTAAACCAAAATATGTATTGGACAAAATGAAGAAGTGTCAAATAACCCTCAATGGTATCCACTCAGCACCTTTTTTTCTTCTGATGCAGAATTTAAAGGATTGCAGATTTAAAGAAGGAATGAGCCTTAGCGTCCATCAAATCCAACCTCCTCAATTTTACAGATAAAGAAACTAAAGTCCAGGAGATTAAGTGTCTTACCCAAGGACATACTCTCAATGTATGCCAGAGTAGTAAGTAGTAAGCATTGGAATTAGAATTAGAATTCAGAACCTTTAACTCTAGAGACAGAGATTGAGTTTTGTTTTTGTTTTGTTTTGTTTTGTTTTGCTTTTTGGAGGGGGGAGGTAGGGCAATTGGGTTAAGTGACTTGCCCAAGGTCACATGGCTAGTTTTTGTGTTAAGTGTCTGAGGCTGGATTTGAACTCAGGTCCTCCTGACTCCAGGGCCGCTCTATTCACTGCACCCTCTAGCTGCCCCGTGATTGTTTTTTCAATACACTGAGTAAGCACTTATGCATTTAGTGTATGTAAGGTGAAGTAAGGTTGAGATCATTCAGGAAAGGAGAGCTCCTCCCTGCTCCTCTCAGCTGCATAGAAAGTAAAAAAGGGTGAGAGAGTCTTATTTCTTCATATGCCTCTGCCTCTCAAAAATGCTATCCATAGGGGAATCTAGGTGGTACAGTGAATGTAGCACCAGCCCTGGAGTTAGGAGGACCTGAGTTCAAATCTGGCCTCAGACACTTCACATACTTACTAGCTGTGGACCTTGGGTCCACTTAACCCCAATTGCCTTGCCTTCTCCTCTCCAAAAAAAAAAATGCTATCCATCTTAAGCCATCCTACCATCGATATGGCCCTTGACTAACCAACCACCTATAGGTATGTTAATATCCTGTTTAGGATTTTTTTTGTGTGTGTAAGATTTATTGTTGCCCTTTGTTCCTACACCATGATTATTTCCTTATATTGGCCCCTCACCCCATTGGATCCTCCTTCATAATGAAGAAAAATCATTAAGTAAAACCATCTGAGTCACATCTGAGAGTGTAAACAATATCCCTCTGCTATAGGGCTGCCCCCTCACCTCTGTACAGAGAGGAGGGAAGCCTGTGTCACAAACCATTCCCCGGACTTCTTTTAATTTGATTTTCCTTCACATTTTTGTAGTCATTTCGAAGTTGCTCTCCTGACTCTGTTTCTGTCACTGTTGTCTATTTATATAAATCTTTGCATATTTCTCAGAATTCTTCTTATTCATTTCTTACCATAAAATAATAGTTACACTCATATGACTTTGTTTAGACATTCTGAGTTTCATGTGAATTTGTTCTCTTTCCTATCTTTGTTGTTGTTCAGTGGATTTTCAGTCATGTCTGATTCTTCATGACCTGTTGGGGTTTTCTTGGCAGAGATACTGGAGTGCTTTGCTAGTTGCTTTTGAGGAAACTGAGGCAAAAAGGGTTAAGTGACTTGCCCAGGGTCACACAGCTAATTAGTGTCTGAGGCCAGATTGAACTCCTGAAGGTGAATGTTCCTGACTTCAGGCTTGGTACTCTATCCACTTTGACACCTAGCTGCCCATTCCTTTACTATCTACCCCAGTGCTGGGCCATGGTCAGTCATTTCAACTTCTGTCTTGTCATTGGACCCCAATGACTCTAGAGGACAGAGTGAAGCCGATGACCTTGAACAGCTCTGTCTCACATCCCATTTACTAGAAAGTCGAGACATCATCCTCATGATGTCATTGGTCCTCTTTGAGAATGAAGGCTGAACAATAACACCCCAGTTTTTGTTTCTGCAAATGCTCAAAGTTGATTTGTAAAAGTTAATCTGATTTAAAAATTTTCTTTTAGAAATATTTTGGTGTTAATAGGGTTTTTCTTCCTCCTCATCTACTTGGGGAACATGCTCAGTAGTTAAAATCCAGCCTCAGATAAACTTAGCTGTGTGACCCTGAACAAGTCACTTAAACCTCTCTGTGCCTCAGTTTCCCCACCTGTAAAATAGTGACCATAATAATCCCTACCTCCCAGAGTTGTTGTAAAGATCAAGTGTGATAATATTTGTAAAGCACTTTGTAAAACTAAAAGTGCCATATAAATGTTAGTTGTTACAATAATTATTATTAGGACTGCTGCCTCAAAGTCTATGTACAGTTTAGGGACTTTTCTTCCATATATCTAAATTGTTTTTAGAACAGTTGGGCCAATTCAGAGCCTACCATGCATTAGGATGTTCCTGTTTTCCTACAGCCTCTCTAACCGATTTGGCTTTCCTCACAGGAAATTTTTGGGCAAGGGTCCTGGCATTTGTGTGGCATACATTAAGCTTGCCATTTGAGGGGTGTGGAAGCTGAGTGATGGGAGTGACTCCATATGAGATAACCTAGATGTCTCCTGGAATGTGATGGAGATGAGTTCAGTCCTTGGAAAGACTCTTCAGAACCACTGATGGTATCATTTCCGGTGGCTGGCAGCCTAACAACCCTGTCCAGGCTCTGTGCCTACCTGCCCAGGTGATTTAATGAGCTCAGTTGAGGCCTGAAGTGGTTGCCCTGGAAGGAGGAACAAAACATAGCAACAGAGAAGCAAACTGGACTCCCTCCCTTCCACCTGACCTTCTCCCCACGTGGCCTCAAGCTCAAACTAACTCTGTTGTAGAACATCTAATGCCTTCGTACGGGCCTCTGAGTGTGAGAGTAAACACAGCAGTGCCCTTTAAATCAACACTGGGTGAACAGCTGTCAGAAATTTTTTAAAAGGAAACCAATGTGAGCCCCCAGAACTGAAATGCTGCCTGAGGCAGGGGCTGGGCAACAAAAAGACATGGGAGTGAAGGATTATGGTTTAGAGAAGAGAGGGGCCTCAGAGGTCATCTAGTGACCAGCCTCCTCCTTTTACACATAGAGAAACTGAGGCCCTCCAGAAGTGGAGTGATCTGCCTAAGGATCTGAAGATTTATCTGGTTCCTTCTCAGTTTGGATTCAATCCAAGTGACAGAGACAATATTTGGAGCGAGGTTCTCTGACTCAAAGGCCTTGGGTTACAATCTAAGAAGCTGTGTGACCTTGGCCTTCAACTTTGTCATCTATAAAATGAGGTCCCTTCTAGCTCTCAAAAGTTTCGTGAGCACCTAGTAATGGATCTGGCTTCTTCTCACCAGTAAACTGCTAGTAACAGCAGAGCTGAGCTGGAGAATCCAAGGACGGTGTTTGGGAGAGCACCTTAGTCAGGAAAAACGGTGAATTTGACACAGAGATTGTCTTTCAGCTTCTATACCTTTGCCTTCCGTGCCTGTGAAAGCCTGACCAGTCCAATTCAGCCAGAACTTATGGAGCATTTTCTTAAGGCAAAGCACAATAGAGACTGACCACTGTCTGGCGAGGACTGTGTATTTGGCCTGTGGGGAAGAGCAATGAAGCAACAGAAACAGTTCTTGCCTCATGAAAGTTTATAAAATCCAAAGAAAAGCTTTAATTCTCTGGAGACTGTGGTCTTCCAAGACTTGCTGTCATTCTGTACCACTGGAAGAGTATTGGTGCCAAGAAACAGGCTTTGTTTCAGGGAGAAACGGGGTCTTTCCAAACAATTGGTCAAGTCATTTTACCTCATGGGATTGGAGACTGAACTGGAAGGTCTAAGCCCTTCATTTTACAGAGAACGCAGCTGAGATCAAGGGAGTATAAGGGACTCACCTGAAGTCAGGGAGTAAAGAGGCAGAATCTGAACCTGTGTCCTCTGATTCTAGAGCTAATCTCCTTTCTCCTGAACCAAGATGCTTCCTTCTCTTTGGGTATTAAGAAGAAGAAGAACTAGATGGTGGGAGGCTCTATGGACAGAGAGCTCTATGTCAGGAATCAGGAAGACCCGGGTTCAAATCTGGTCTCTCTCAGATGCTTCCTAGCTATGTGTCCAGGGGCAAGTTACTTAATCTCTGCCTGCCTCAGTTACCTCAACTGTAAAATAGGGATAATAATAACACCTACCTTGTAGGGTTGTTGAAAGGATCAACTGAAATGACATTTGTAAATTGCCCGGGCACATGCTTTTGTTGTTGTTCAGTCATTTCAGACTTTTCATCACCCCAGTTGGGGTTTTCTTGGCAATGATACTGGAGTGGTTTGCTATCTGCTTCTCCAGTTAATTTTACAGTTGAGGAAGCTGAGGCAAACAGGATGAAGTGACTTGCCCAGGGTCACACAGCTACTAAGTATCTGAGGCTGGATTTGAACTCAGGTCTTCCTGACTCTAGGCCTGGTGCTTTCTCCATTGTGCCACCTAGCGGCTCTGCCTGGAACATAGTAGGTTTGCCCATCTTGGGCTGATGACTTCCAAGTTCCCTAGCTCTAAATCCCATAATCCAAGTCGTTCTCCTACTCACCTCCAGGCCCAGCTCATTACCCTTTTCTGGAGTTTGTTCAGGATCTGTGTGTGCTTGGGCCAGCTCTATTGATCCACATTTGTCCACCTGCAAAGACCAAGTGTTCTTAACTTTATTTGTGCTGTAGACTCCTTGGGCAGCCTGGTAAGACTATGAACCCTGCTTAGAATAATGTTTTTTAAATGCATAAAATGAAACACACAGGCCTACAAAGGAAACCAATTACATTGAAATATAATTATAAAAATATCCAAAGCAAAGCAAATGATCAGACCCCAGGTTGAGAACCCCTCATCTAGAAATCAGGCATTCTTCCTGTACTTGATTTTTCAGTGTGGCCAAACTTTGAAATAATTATGGAACTAGTTAGGAGAGACTTTCATGTCCTGGGGCTTGATGGAAGCAGCACACCTCCAACAGAAACAGCTGCTTCTGAAGGACCTCAAGATTTATCTGGTCCCTATTCAGTTTGGATTTTGTGACTGGTCAATCCAATCCCATAATGGCGGCATTGGCGTCCCATTGGCAAATTCCATAATGCCAGCAAACACCTTTGGCCAGCATAGATGTCCCTGACCTGATAGTAACCTTTGAGACGTATGCTCCCTTTTAGTTTAGAATTGAGAAAACTCCAGAGGTGAAGTTTCTTGTTCAAGGTCACATAACTACTTTTCTGCAGAATCCAGTGGTTCTGACCCCCAAGTTAAATGCTCTCCCGGTGTCCTAAAATTCAGCACCTCTCAGTTATACAGGATAGATATTTGATTATTACTTGTTGAATGAATAAATGAATAGTTAGTGAATGGACCTGGTTACCCAGAGGCCCCAAGCTGTCATGGAGGTCAGGGTCCTCTGTGGACACTGAGTGTTCTTAGAATCTTTGAGTTGGAGGGGAACCCAGAGGTCATCTAGATAGGCCTACTCATTTTCTAGCTAATGATACTATGGCTGATAGGGGTTACACAGTTATTCAATGGGCCTTAAATCTTCTGACTCTAAATCCTTTTTTTTCCTGTTCTTACATTACATCTTTCCAAGAAGGAGGCCTTTAATCCCTCTACCCTCCTTTGTCCTCCATCTTCTGCAAGAAGACATGTTATCCTTTCAAGCCAACAACTGTTTTTACAGTTGTTTTTCAGAAGCAGAAAGGGGGAACTGGGCAAATTTGGGAGGGGGGCCTGAAAGGAAGATGAAAGACATATCTGAGCCCTGCCCTGATGCAAGGAAAAGTTACCTTGTCTTTCCAGAAGACCTTGTCTCCAGGAGGGAGGGAACACGCATGTCCTCATTGTAAATAGGGCATAGGCAAGCCCTGCCTGCTATGTATGGTCTCTTGTGAATGCCTGTGGGTCTGTATAACAGGAGAACTCCTCTGCTAGGTCACACCATAGGCATCTCTACTTTTTCCTTTCTTTAGATGCCCATAGAACACTACCCCTCAAATCCAGAAACTGAAATCTAACTAACAGGCCATCCTTAAAACTCCTCATAGCAGCTTCCTTACCCAAGGGAGAAATAATTATCTTCCTGCTTACTACAATTTTCAGTTTGCCAAAAAGAAAGTTTCCTCCTTTCTCCACCCATTGCCAAACTGGCCTTTCAGGCTGCTCTGCCTTTTGGGTGAAGAGAGCAAGGGTTTCTATTCTTTATCTTTGCCATTCTCACCGCTCCCTTTCCCAGCTGGTGGGTGTTTGTTTTCATCTTACTTTTACCTCCTGACCTCAGATTGATTGTCAGATGGCAGAGAAGCTCAGGTACAAACTCAGTGGCAGGACCCCAAGCTCACCAGGAGTGACTAAAAGTCAATAGAACTCCATCATTTAGCATTTATTGGGATCCTGTAAACAGACAAGATGCCCCAGTAGGAGCTTCAAGACCCAAGAGGAGTAAGGATCAGTGCCTTCCCTTAAGGAGCTTGCAGTCTAGTTGGGGAGATGAGATAGGAACACAAAATAATAGCAATATGTTTGAATATGGTAAGGATGTAAGAAAGATATATGTATATATAATAGAATAGAATATTGTATAATTATATAATTACATAATATTATATATAATAATATATAAGTATATATACATAAATATATGTGTATACATATATACATATATGCATATGTATATATATAGAAGGTATACATATAAAACATATGAGAAACCTTTAGCAGGAGAGATTACTTCTTGTGGGGACATCAGAGGAGGCTTCATGGAAGAGGTGGCACCTTGAGTTGGATGGAAAACATTTCAACACGTAGGGTTGGAGCAGGAGAGAAGGGGGGATCCATTCAAGGCACAGGGAGGGAAGAGGGGGCATGTGAGCACAGGTGTGGAGGGAGGACAATTTGGGGTAACAGTGAGTTTTTCATTTTGACCTGAAAAGAGAATGCACGAAGGGGAGGAAGGTGAACAGGCCTTTTCTTCCCGCTTTTAAAAAATATGATTGTTAAACATTGTGAAGAAAAAAAAAGACAGCAGAGTTTTTTACATTTTAAAAATAATTTATTTTAAACTATTTTTGGAAGAATGCATTCTTTTATGGTTTGAAATTATTGTATAATACTTGGTAAAAATGTAGTGGATGGTGTCTTGAACTTGGAATCAGGAAGTAAGGGCTGGGTTTACTAGCTATGTGACTCTGGGCAAATCACTTAACCCTTCTGGGTTTGTGTTACTCATCTATAAAATGAAGGGAGGACATCGGATTAAGGCTTCTTAACTTGGGTCTGTGAACTTGCTTTTAAAATATTTTTATAATATTTCAATAAAATTGGTTTCCTTTATAATCAGTATAATTAGTTTCCTTTATAATAATATAATAATATATATATATATATTTTTTTGAGAATGAAAGGCAGGGCAATTGGGATTAAGTGACTTACCCAAAGTCATATGTCTAGTAAGCGTCTGAGGTCAAATTTGAACTCAGGTCCTCCTGACTCCAGGGCCGGTGCTCTATTCACTGTGCCACCTAGTCACCCCATATTTTAAGCATTTTTAAAACATTATTCTAAGGAGGGGAGGTAGGGTATAGGTTTCACAAGATTGCCTGAGGGGTCCATGACACAGAAAAGGTTAAGAACATTAGGACTAGAAGGAAGGTCTCTGATGCTTTCTACAGCAACGTCTATGACCTTATGAATATGTAACATATTATCACGTCATTGAACTTGAATTGGACTTCTGGACTGATTTGAATTTGCTTGCCCCTGAAAGAAATTTGTCAATTGTGAAAGACATTTTGTAACAAGGTCAAGGGAAAGAGAATGAATGTTTGAGCTTGATGAAGGATGTGGCCCTCCGTTCTTTCTGGTTTGGTTTTAGCTTCAAGGCAGACAAATACTAGGTACCAGCAGATGGATGTGTGCCTTTGGATGAGTTTCCTAGTGAGCTCTGATGGTTTACCATTGAGAGGCTGGGGCAAAGAAAGTAATGCTTGTGAAATAAGGTTGGAAAGGTAAGTTGGGGTCAGATTGCGGAGAGACTCAAATGCCAAGCAAACGTGACAGAGTCCTAGGATTATCCTGAGGCTTTTAGGCAGCATGGTAATTCTCAGACCAGGAAAACTTAGGTCACCCAACCAGCTTGCCTGGTAGAACATAGTTCCCCAAACTTTTAGAAATGGCATTAACAGTTGACCTATATAAAAGTTTGTTAGAATTGTTCACCCCTGTCCCCACCATCATATGTTCAGATACTATGTCAATCAATATCAATCAATAAAGATTTATTAATTTTCCTATTATGATTATGCCTACTACAGGCAAGACATTTTCATAGCTTTTCTTAAAGTATTCTTGACCTTACAAAAGGAGAAACTGGGTCAGTCTGGCCCCACTGCTTGGGCAGAAGGATATCGTATAATTTGTTAGTGAAATCCTGGTGCTTTAGAGGGGCTTCAGATGTTCTGGGACCAGTTACATGGAGGAAGGGAGGGAGGGGAAGAGAGAGAGACATAGAGACAGAGAGAGACAGAGACAGAGAGAGAGAGACAGAGAGACACAGAGAGAGAGAGAGAGAGAGAGAGAGGGAGAGAGGGAGGGAGAGGGAGAGGCTTACGGGACTGGACAAAGTGAATTGAGAAAAGAGAAGAAATTAGCTTATTAGGTTCCACCAGAGTAGACAAAAATTTTTAAATTATTTATTGTAGAAGTTAAAGTGAAAAGTATAAAGATAAAAAAACATGTGAAAATGATCCTATGTGACCCTCCTTCCCCGCACTTCCCCATGGCAGTGTGACATGCATTTTGGGTTGTGTTTCCAGGAGAAGTAACAGGTTTGATCATGTGAGCGAAAGCACTGAAAATAAAAGAATGCTGTATAAGAGCAAGGCTGTATTTTATTATGATTGCCCTTGTTATCTTTCTATACACTTCCTGGTGACTCCCTAATATCTTTAGGATAAAATATAAAATCTATCATTTAGAGTTCTTCACAAACTGACTCTTTCCTATTTTCTAGTATTACTGTACCCATTTCCTGCAAAATACGAACCAGTTCTTGATGTTTCTCACACAGGAAACTCCATCCACATCTTCATTCCTTTGTACTGGAATGCTCTCTGTCTCTCTTTCTCTCTCTCTGTCTCTGTCTCTCTCCTCCTCTCTCTTTGTCTCTCTTTTTTTCTCTCCCTCTCTCTGTTTCTCTCTCTCTCCTTCTCTGTTTCTCTCCTTCTCTTTCTTCCTCTCTGTCTCTGTCTCCCTTTCCCTCTCTCTGTCTCTCTGTGTCTTTTTCTGTCTTTGTCTCTGTCTCTGTCTCTGTTTCTGTCTCTCTCCCCCCTAGGTCTTGACCTCTGAGCATGTGACCCTGTCCATTCTTTCCTTATCTTAGGCTGAGGATCATGGGTGGTGGGACCTTGTGAATGTTAAGTCTGAAGTCCATCCTAGAGTCTGCCAGCAGCCAAGCCCATTGTGGTGTGAATGACCAGTAAGCCATTAGCACTCCGGAGATTGGAGTCCACACTGTGGTTTTCTGGCAGCCAAGATGTAAGGAACAATGGGCTGGTCCCAGCTTAGCAGGGAGTTGGGCCCAGCAGTCAAGATGCCATTTTGTGGGGACAACTTTGTTCACATTCAGAAGTGAACTTGGTTGGGATGAATGCTTTGTAGAAACTACTTCAGTTTGCGATGACTCTCCCAAGGGACCCCAGTGGTAGAGGGGAGAGTATGCTCCTGCTCTAGGGGAGATGTGTTTTTTAGCCATTGTTCTTACTGTACTAAGTAAATACCTCTTGCTAAAAGCTAATTAAGTCTAGTTAACCAATTAATATCAATTAATAATATTGGTGGGAAATATGCTAGTGGGGGGTTGTGAGTTATCAAAAAAGCAACCCCTCCCTCCTTGGGGCAAAACCCCAAATCCCAAGGGGATGTAGTAGTCACACCCTGGAGAACCCAAAATGATACAACAAGATCATAGACCTTAGAGGCCATTGAATCCAATCTTTTCATTTCACAAATAGGAAACTGAGGTTGAAAGGTAAAATGGTTTGCCCAGGGTCACACAGCTAGTGAGGGTAGGATTTATTTCACTTTTGTGAATACCTAATTATCAGCACAGTCAGACAGAGCGGGTATGGAATAAATGGAAATCACAGAGGAACTACCTAAATCAGGAGACCTGGGCTTGAACCTTGTCTCTTGACCTTCTGAGCCTGAGTTCTCTTATCTGTTAAAAAAAAAAAAAGGAGATATTAGGAATTGTACTACCTATCTCTCAAGGTGATAGGGAAATAACTTTGGAAACCTTGGAGTGTCATAGAAATATAAGAGATCACATTACTAATCACATGCCTTTGCAAGATGGTTGGTCCAGTTTATTTGTCAGTGTTCTCTCCATCCACATCAAACTGTCATGTATATACCTGTTTACTTATAGATGTCCCAGTAGAACTGAGGGTAGGACTTTGTTGCATCTTTGTTTTTCTCTTCATATTCCATAGTGCCTGGTATATAGGAAGTACTTAAGAAATGCTGGTTGAGGGGCAGCTAGGTAGTGCAGTGAATAGAGCACCAGTTGTGGAATCAGGAGCATCTGAGTTCAAATCTGGCCTCAGACTCCTGACATACAGTAACAGTGTGACTTTGGGCAAGTCACTGTAGCAGCAAGCACCCCAATATCCCCAGGGTAGCTGCCAATATAGGTTCTTAGATCTGCTTCTCAAAAGGAAAGCAACTCAAAATGGGTTAACAAGCTTACTTTAATCAAACAAACACACATTACCTAGTTCAGGGGAAAAAGGTCAGCACCCCAAACTTCAGAGTTACAGAACTTACAGATCAAACAGACAGGCTTCCAAACTGTCCCACCATTATATCAATACCAAATCACAGTTACCAGAGAGGGAAGCATCAACATCTGGGTTTTCAAAGCCGGGGGGCTCTCAACAACGGCTTCCCAGAGTCTCATCTGGTCAAATCACACAACACTTCTCAAAGTGAGCCCCAAAGCAAAGCCTCTCATCAGAGTTTATATAGCCTTCTCCTGGCTTAGAGAATGTAACAACCTTCTGGACCCACTGCCCAATCACAAAATATCAAGGTGTGGGCCTTCCTGAAAAACAAGCCTCCCACCACAGGCTCTAGGTGCACTTAAGCTAGGGGCAGGGAAGATCTTTAAATTTGCATTTCCATTACAGTCACTTAACCTCAATTGCCTTGCCTTCCCCCCCTCCAAAAAAAAAAAAAAGAAATGCTGTTTGAATTGGACAGGACCATGGAAGAAGAACCTTTCATTTTCTTTAACACTGTTCTCCAAGCCTTGAAGTTATATGATGACCTCTCAAAATCAGACTCTCCCTTCTTCATTGATGAATCCAATCATTTTATTAGTGATAACTAAACAGCTTTTTAGTGGGATTTCTGCTCCACCTGGGCTAACACACAGCAGAGAAGAGAGAAGAGGAGGAGGATGAAGAGAAAAAGGAGGCAGCTCTGGTGGGGCTGCCATTGAATTCTCAGAGCATTTTCTGCACACAGACATCCTACTTCTCTCATCAGATGAGTAATCCTGCACCTTTTTCTGCCTTGAGGTAGAGTGAGGTAACTCCTCTCTATTCCAATTTCTGGAGTCTGGGAGAATGATTCATATCACTTTTTTCCTTAATTGTCCAATTTGTGAGGAGCTCAGTCCTTTGAAATAAAAGGGCCTTCGGATGATAATTTCCCCAACCCTTTTTGTTTCATCACTACTTTGATTTTATGTTTTCTGCTGTAAGACTTCATTCATATCATCATAGATCTAGAGTTGGAAGTGACCTGAGAGGTTATCCAGAGACTGACACCCTAGACAGGTTAAATGACTTGTCTAAGATCACAGAGGTATTAAATAGCAGATACGGGATTTGAACCTAGGTCCTCTGACTCAAGTGACTCTGTAGTGTATAGAGTGCCAGACTTGGAGTCAGGAAGACCTGAGTTCAACTATGACCTTGGACACCTACTAGCTGTGTGACTCTGGGCAAGTCACTTAACCCTGTTTACCTCAGTTTCCTCATCTGTGAAATGATATGGAGAAAGAAATGGCAAACCACTCCAGTATCTTTGCCAAGAAAACCCCAAGTAGGATCAGAAAGAGTTGGACAACATTGAAAATGACTGACTCCATCCAAATCCAATACCCTTTCTACTGCACTAGAGAATAGGGGATTAAACAAGATGGTCTAAAGTCTTCACTTCGTGATTTTCAATAATATACTGGAAGCATGCATGTATTGGAAGTGTGTTTGTGAGATGTGCTTTAAAAATGTGGAACTCTGCATTCTTGATAGAAAGAAAGCCCTTTATACTTATATAACTTCTGTTTTTAATTTCTATAGCACTTAGTAGTTGCAAAGTATTTGACATATGTATTATTTCATTGGATCCTCACCATAACTGTGAAATAGGCAGATCAAACATTATTATCCCTATTTTATAGATGAGAAAACTGAGAGATTAGGCAACTTGAGCTAATCATATATCAATAAATAGCAGAGTTTAGCTTCTTCTAAATCTAATATCTTATCCACAGACCCATAGGAAACCTCTGTGTGCTTCAGAGGGTCAAAGGACTGACATCTGAGCAGAGAGAACCAGTGGAATCAGGAAAGCCTCCTTGTAGCAGATGGCACCTGAGTTAGACTTGGGGGAAGTTTGGGATTCCAAGATATGAAGCTGAAGAGAGAGAGAATTCCAGGCATAGGAGACAGATGGCCTCTGCTAAGGTTTTGGGGGTGGAAGGTATGGAACGCTATATGTAAAGAAACAGTAAATAGACCAGTTTGACTGATTAGATTGTGAATATGTGTGGAACTTTGGGCTTTTTCACTGTGAACCTGGAGTTGAGAAGACCTGAGTTCAAATCCAGTCTCAGACACTTTGCTAATTATGTGAACCTGAGTAAGTCACTTAACTCCTTTCTGCCCAAGTTTCCTCTACTCTAAAACAGGGATTTTAATAGCATTTACCTCCCAGGGTTGTTGTGAGAATCAAATGAGGTAATATTTGTAAAGCTCTATTACAGCTTGCTAATGGAGATCCACTAAAATACTGAAAAAATAACACCTTAAAAAGTAGACTAACCCAAATGATAAAAGAGGTCCAAAGAGCCAAGAGAAGAATTGACCAAATGGACAAGGAGGTCCAAAAACTCACTTAAGAAAATAATTCCTTAAAAATTAGAATAGAGCAAATGGAGGTTAATGACTCTATGAGAAATCAACAAACTATAAAACACAACCAAAAGAATGAAAAAATAGAAGACAATGTAAAATAATCAGAAAAACATCAGAATAACAACTGACCTGGAAAATAGATCCAGGAGGGATACTTAAAATTTTTTTGGACTACCTGAAAGCCACGATCAAAAAAAGATCCTAGACATCATCTTTCAAGAAATTATCAAGAAAAACTTCCCTGATGTTCTGGAACCAGAGGGTAAAATAGAAATAGAGGGAGTCCACTGATCACCTCCTGAAAGAGAACCCAAAAAGAAAACTCCTAGGAATGTTGTAGCCAAATTCCAGAGATCCCAGGTCAAGGAGAAAATATTGCAAGCAATCAGAAAGAAACAATACAAGTATGTGGAAACACAATCAGGATAACACAAGATTTAGCAGCTTCTACATGAAGGATTGGAGGGCTTGGAATATGATATTCTGGAGGTCAAAGGAGCTAGGATTAAAACCAAGAATCACCTACCCAGCAAAACTGAGCATGATACTTCAGGTGAAAAAATGGACATTCAATTAAATAGAGGACTTTCAAGCATTCTTGATGAAAAGACCAGAGCTGAATGGAAAATTTGACTTTCAAGTATAAGAATCAAGAGAAGCTCCCCAATTGATAAATGGTCAAAGGATATGAACAGGCAATTTTCAGAGGTAGAAGTTAAAGGTATCTATAAGCATATGAAAAAATGCTCTAAATCACTATTGATTAGAGAAATGCAAATTAAAACAACTCTGAGGTACCACATCTCACCAGCCAGACTGGCTAAGATGACAAAACAGGAAAATGACAAATGCTGGAGAGGATGTGGAAAAATTGGAACACTAATGCATTGTTGGTGGAGTTGTGAACTGATTCAAACATTCTGGAGAACAATCTGGAACTGTGCCCAAAGGGCTATAAATAATTGCATACCCTTTGACCTGGTAATACCGCTTCTAGGGTTGTATCCCAAAGAGATCATAGAAGTGGGAGAAAGACCCATATGTACAAAAATATTTATTGCAGCTCTTTTTGTGGTGGCAAAGAATTGGAAATTAAGGGGATGCCCATCAATTGGGGAATGGCTAAACAAATTGTGGTATATGAATGTAATAGAATACTATTGTGCTATAAGAAATGAGGAGCAGACAGACTTCATATTTACCTGGACTTATACAAACTGATGCCAAGTGAGAAGAGAAGAACCAGGAGAAATTTGCACACAATTACAGATACAATATATGTGTGATAACCAACTTTGATAGACTGTACTCTTTTCAGCAATGCAAGGTTATAAGACAACTCCGAAAGACTCATGATGGAAAGAGATGTCTACATTCAGAGAAAGAACTATAAAGAACTAGAAAAAACAGTTTGAATGCAGATTGAAGCAAACTACCTGCTCTCTTTCTTTTTCTTGTTTGGCTTTGTTTCCTCTTTCCCGTTGTTCATTCCATCTGTTACAATCCTTCTTTATAGCCTAACGTCTAATGTGAAAGTATTTGCAGATCCTATACTTGATGGCATGCCACCATAGGTTGGGGGGAAGCAGAGGGAGGGAGAGAAAATTTGAAACTCAAGGGATTGTGGAACTGAATTTTGTAAACTAAAAGTAAACAAATTAAAGAAAAAAAAAAGAATCAAGAGAAGCATGAAAAAGTAAACAGGAAAGAGAAATCATAAGGGAGTTATTAAAGATGAACTGTTTACTTCCTACATAGAAAGATGATATTTATAACTCATGAGACTTTTCTCAGTATTAGGGTAGTTGGAGGGAATGTGTGTGTACATACACATACATATATTCATATACATATATGCACACATACATATATACACATACACACAGAGGAAGCACATGGTGAGTTGAATATGAAGGGATGATATCTAAAAAATAAAATTACAGAGTGAGAGAAGAATGTACTGGGAGAAGGAGAAAGGGAGAGGTAGAATGGGATAAATTATCTCACATAAAAGAGGCAAGAAAAAGCTTTTGCAATGGAGGGGAAAAGGAGGGAGGTGAGAGGGAATGAATGACCCTTACTCTTATCAGATTTGGCTTAAGGAGGGAATAACATACATACTCAACTGGGTATGAAAATTTATCTTACCCTACAGGAAAGTAGGGGGAAAGGGGGTAAGATGGAGGGAATGACAGAAGGGAAAGCAAATAGGAGGAGAGGGGTAATGAGAAGCAAACACTTTTGAGGAGGGACAGGGTCAAAGGAGAGAATAGAATAAATGGGGGTGGGATAGGATGGAGGGAAATATAGTTAGTCTTTCACAACATGACTATTATGGAAGTGTTTTGCATGCCTACACACGTATAATCTATATTGATTGTTTGCCTTCTCAATGAGCTGGGTGGGAAGGAAGGAAGAGAGAATTTGGAACTCAAAGTTTTAAAAATGAATATTAAAAAGTATTTTTACATGCAACTGGGAAATAAGATATACAGGCAATGTGGCATAGAAATCTGTCTTGCCCTATAGGAAAATAGAAGGGGGAGAGGATAAGAGAAGGGAGTGGGCTATGATAGAAGGGAGGGCAGAGTTGGGGAAGAGGTAGTCATGCTGTCATGAGGTGAGGGCAGGAGAGAGATGGGGAGAAGATTTGGGACTCAAAATTTTGTGGAAGTGAATGTTGAAAACTAAAAATAAATAAATTAAAGAAAAAAATCAAAGCTAAAAAAACCAAACAAACCCAAAAACAAAACTCCCCTAAGACAGACTTGGGGATGCAAACATATACATAAAACATTTTTGGGACAGACCACTGGTGTTGGGGTCAGGAAGCTCTGGGGTCCAATCCTGCCCTAGATAGTTAATAGCTTTGTGACTTTTTTGCTCAGTTTCCTCGTCTATAAATTGAACTTGATAACCTTTAAACCCCTTGCAGCCCTAAATCTATAAACCTATGATGCACTCTAGCAGGGTAATAGGAAGTCTTTGGGAAAGAAGGTGGTTTCTGAAGGGTGGGGGCTCTGATAAGATTGTCTATTGAAGGTATTCTGTCCTAATGGGGAATAGAGCCCTATTCACCACACCCAATTAGTTCTAGAGGCTTCCTGGTCATCCCTCATAATCATGGCTCCACCAAGCTAATTCCTTTTGTCCCAGCTCAGGCACACACTGGGTGTGAGGATCTTTTTCACCAAACTCACTCTAGTTGTAAATTGTTTTGTCGTAGTCTTAAAGACACTTTTCAGTTGTTTCTGACTCTCCATGACCTCATTTGGATACTGGACTGGTTTGTCATTTCTTTTTCCAGCTCATTTTACAGATGAGGAAACTGAGGCAAATTGGGTTAAATGATTTTGCCAAGGTTATATCATATAGCTAGTAAGAGCTAGCTACACACAATACATACATGCACAATACATATATACACATATATGCATGTGTGTATGTATATGTGTATATATACATACATATATATATACACACACACACACATGCATATATATTATAATAAGTCAGATTTGAGCTCATGAACATGAATCTTCCTGATTCCAGGCCCAGGGCTCTCTATCTACTGCACCACCTAGCTGCTCAGCAGTGATTGTACTTTCTAAGAAACCAAGAGGTTGGCAGCAACTGAGAAAATCTCCAAGGGACCATTCTGGACCAGGAGGAGAAGAGGCAGGAAGGAGCCAGGGAAGGCCTCCTTCTTCCCATCTCCTCTGCCTCCAAAGCCCTGTGACTCATGTAAATATTGATTCCATTTCTGTGGGCACAGACAACCTCAGCATGAGACAGGGACACTGAGGGTTGGGGGAGGGATGGCCCCTAGAAGGGAGCAAAGCTGACATGCGTTTCTCATTCTGATTATACAAAAATGGTCAGAGAGAAAGGATGGTGTGACCCGACAGGGGAAGGGGAAGACTTGACAAAATGCTCCTTTAATTTGATTCATTCTCCTGCATAATATAAGGAATAACCTAAAGAACACTATTAAACGAGCAGCACACTTGTGACCACAGGGACACAATTACCCACATTGGTGACTGCTCATTAAGAAGATGGGAGCATAGGCTAGGTGGCACAGTGAATAGAGCACCAGCCCTGGAATCAGGAGGACCTGAGTTCAAATCTGGCCTCAGACACTTAACATTTACTAGCTGTGTGACCTTGGGCAAGTCACTTAACCCCAATTGCCCCTCCAAAAAGCAAAAAAAAAAAAAAAAAAGATGGGGAGCAGAGAGAGGACAAAGAGTGAGGAAATAATCAGGCAAATTGATGAGAGGTGGGGAGAGACTGAAATGAGCCAGCTTGGCTTTCCTATTCATGTTAGGAAAGTTTCTTCTCAACCCCCACAGTGTGGCTTCTAATTCAATGGCCCTGTATTTGTTATTGTTCAGTTGTGTCCAACTTTTTGTTATCCCATATGGGATTTTCTTGGCAAAGATACTGGAGTGGTTTTAACATTTTCTTCTCTAGTTCATTTTGCAGATGAGGAAACTGAGGCAAACAGGGTTAAGTGACTCACCCAGGGTCATGCAACTAGTAAGTGTCTGAGGTCAGATTTGAATTCATGAAGCTGGGTCTTCCTGATTCTAAGCCCACTGCTCTGTTCACTGCACCAGTATGCCACAGTATAACTCTAATTTCATATTTTGATGGTTTAGTGGGGTGGCATCCTAGCATCATTGAACTTCATCTAGTTTTAACCCTGTCATTTTGTGAATAAGGAAACTGAGCTCCAGAGAGGGAAGTTCTTTGCCCAAGGCCACACAGATGGGAAATAACAGAGCTAAAATTTGAACTCGTGCCCTCTGACCCAAATTCAGACTTCATTATACTACGTCACAAATTATTCTCCCTCTACCACATCACACCTATCCGACTGGCTAACATGACAAAACAGGAACAATGATAAATGTTGGAGAAGATGTGGGAAAATTGAAACACTAATTCATTATTGGTGGAGTTGTGAACTGATCCAACCATTCTGGAGAGCAATTTGGACCATGCCCAAAGGGCTATAAAAATGTGCATACCATTTGACCCAGCAATACCACTTCTAGGACTGTATCCCAAAGAGATCATAAAAATGGGAAAAGGACCCATGTGTACAAAAATATTTATAGCAGCTTTTTTGTGGTGGCAAAGAACTGGAAATTGAGGGGGTACTCATCAACTGGGGAATGGCTGAACAAGTTGTGGTATATGAATGTAATGGAATACTATTATGCTATAAGAAATGATGAACAGGCAGACTTCAGAAAAACCTGGAAGACTTAGATGAACTGATGCTGAATGAAGTGAGCAGAACCAGGAGAACATTGTACACAGTAACAGCCACAATATGTGATGACTGATTTTGATAGACTTAGCCCTTCTCAGCAATGCAAGAACCTAAAACAACTCCAAATGCCATTGATATCCAGAGAAAGAACTATGGAGTCTGAATACAAAGCAAAGCAGACTATTTTCTTTTCTTTTTTTTTTTTCTTTCTCACAGTTGCTCCCATTCATTCTAATTCTTCTATATAATATGACTAATGTGAAAATATGTTTAATAGGAATGTATATGTATAACCTATATCAGATTGCATGCTATCTTGGGGAGGGGAAGAAAATTTAAAACTTATAGAAGTTAATATTGAAAACTAAAAATAAATAAACTTATTAGAAAAATATACAATTTAAAAAACAACAACAAATTGTCCTCCTTCCATTGAACATGGTAATAAAAAGTTCCTACTTGGGGGGTGAGAAGAAATAGAAAAAAGGAGGGAACCAGGAGGTTATGAAGCCAGGAGGAAGAGCAGGGACAAGCCAAGTCTCACCACACTGGAAACTCATAAGATCCAAGATTTAGAGGTTGAAGGGACCTTAGAGGTCATTTAGTCCAACTTCCTCCTTTGTGTCGACACAAAGACCCAAATGAGTTAAGTGATTTACCATAGGCTCTCTACACAGTGGGAGCTTGGTGAAATGGAGAGAATGCTGGCCTTGGGGTCAGAAAATTCGAGTTCAAATCCCTGCTCTGATACTTAGCATGATCTCCTAAATAGGGCTCTCCAACTCTCTCAGCCTCCTTTTCCTCATCTGTAAAATATGGATCACAGTGGTGCCTGCCTCAAAGAATTGTGACCTTGTGAAGATCAAATGACATAAAACGTAGAAAGCACAATAATAGAAATGTGAATTATTATTATCATTTTTAGTTGCTTGAGCCATGTCTTCTATTTCCAAGTCCAGCACTTTTTGGGTATAATTTTTAAAAACACATTTTTATTGTTGTCTTTTATTTTTTAATAGCATCTACATTTTCTAATATATCCCTCCAAATCCAGTGCTCTCAAGACTTCTTCAAACACCTAAAGTGTATTTGTGGGATAATGGCACCTCATTTTTTAGCTTCTCTCACTTAGTCTAGTCTATATCATTCCAGAGATAAGAAAGCATAAAGCAAATGAGATACTTGTAAAATACTCAGCACATAGTAGGTTCTTATACTCCTTTCCTTTCCTATACTCCCTCCTTTCTTCTTCCCTCTCTCCCTCCCTCCCTCCTTCCCTTCCTTCCTTCTTAGTGGCCTGTCAGCCACGGCATAGGGCAGTGTTATCAAACAAATAGAAATATGGCCACTAAACCATACATAAAGATCCATTCTGGCATCTATTGACCTAGAAAACCACATATTAACATCATCTATGTTCTATTGTATTTTTATTTATTTTGTCAAACATTTCCCAATTACATTTTTTTTTCTTTTTGGAAGGCAGTTGGGGTTAAGTAACTTGCCCAAGGTCACACGGCTAGGTTTTTGTTTGTGTGTGTTAAGTGTCTGAGGCTGGATCTGAACTCAGGTCCTTCTGACTTCAGGGCCGACGTTCTACTCACTGCACCACCTAGCCGCCCCATCCCAATTACATTTTAATGTGGTTCCTGGGCACCCAGGAGTATTGTGGGTTGCAATGCAGCCATAGGCCTCATGTCTGGGTGTAGAGGATTTAGCATTTTGACTGTTCAGGTCCTTATCAGTCATAGGACTGGGAGTAAATCAGTGACTCTCAAAATCCTTGTTTGAAAAACGATCATATTGAGATAATAACTCTCAAATCATCCACCATGCAGGGTTTTGTGAAAAAAGTACATTGTAAACTCTGAAGTGCCATATAAATGTGAGCTGGTATTATTACCCTGCCCAATGTGCCAGCATCCGGGGAAGTTGCCCAACCTGTTCTATTAAGATAGCCCAACCCTGTCTCTTGGTTAACAGGTCCTTTGCCTGGTTAGCCCTTGGAATGTATAAACTATCTTGCCATGTAAGGATTCTCTCTTTGTCTCTCTGTCTCTTTATTTGTCTCCGTCTCTGTCTCCATCTCTCTGTCTTTCTGTCTCTGTCTTTGTCTCTGTCTCTCTATCTGCCTTTTTCTTTGTCTCTCTGCCTCTGTCTCTCTGTCTTTCTCTCTGTCACTGTCTCTCTGTCCGTTTCTCTCTGAGTGGGCTCCAAAGGTCCTGGAAGCCAGGAAGAGTTGGGCATTTGTGTTACAGCCTATCTTTACTCCCAGGGTGCTGCCAAGAGCAGGTACTCCAGGTGTGTCTCCAGCTCAGGTGGGATCATGCTGCCTAAGGCCATTATTGACTGTCACCTCCAGCTCTTCTAATACACCCTAGGATTACATCATATGCACCTTGTGCCAAGGGGAAATATGGTGGAGTGGAGAAAATTCTCCAGCTGGAGCCATGAAAGCTTGGTTTCACATCTCACGTCAGATATTTCCTCAATGTGTAGCATCTTCCTTGATATGATGTAACTTCTACAGTCAGGAAGACTGCCAGTTATTACTGCATGACCTTGGACAATAAAAGACAACATTTTATAACTCTGATAAGATTTATGTGTTATCTCATTTGGTCACCATAACAACTCTGTGAGCTTAGTGCTATCTCTATTTTATGAATGAGACTACTGAGGCAGACAGAGGGTAAGGGACTTGCCCAGGGTCACAGAACTAGTATGTACCTGAAGCAAGATGGGAGCTTCATGTCTGTCTATCTCCTTGGTAGTCTAACCATGGGATGCCTGTGGCCTTCTAGGTCTTGGGTGCAGTTTTTTGACTGAGTCCAAGCTTTATAGAACAAATCCTTTAAGGGGATTTGTTTTGTGAAGTTTTGAATCAGTCTAAGGGCTGCCCTTGAGAACCTAGAGGGTTACATGTGTCCTCAAGGCTGCAGGTTCCCACCTCCTTTCAAGGGGACCATCTCTTCTTGATGAATATCAGGCCATTGGACCCAGAAAGCAAAAGAAGAGAAAGTGAGGCTGGTGACCTTGCACAGCCCTGCCTCACTAAAATCCAATTCACTAGCAAGTCATGGCATCACCTTCCTGATGTCATGGTCCTGTTCAAGAGTGAAGGACAAACAATGACTGGACCACCCAGCTGACCTACCTCTCCTGGTCTTAGTTCCTCGTTGTTAAGACTAGGGTGTTTTGCTAGCTGATGCTAGAGATCCTTTCCAGCTCTAAACCTGGGATCCCACAATCTATAATACACAAGCATGTCACTCATCCTCAGTTTTCTTATCTGTGGAATGGAGGAATAATTCCTTGTTGAATCTACCTTACAGACTTTTTTCCCCAAGCCTCAGAGAGGAAATAGAGATCAAGTACATTGCAAAACTAAACCTGTTAAGTATAAAATCCAGGTGATATTATTACTCAATATTGTCCAGTTGCCTTGAGTGAATAAAGCCAACAGCTTTACCCACCCTTCCTCCTTATTTTTATTTGTTATTATTCAGTTGTTGTTTTTTTAATCATGTCCAACTCTTCATAACGCCCATTTGGGGTTTTCTTGGTAAAGATACTGGAATGCTTTGCCATTTCCTTCTCCAGTTCATTTTACAGATGAGGAAACTGAGACAAATAGGGTTAAGTGACTTATCCAGGGTCATGCAGCTAGTAAATGTCTGAGACCAGATCTGAACACAGGAAGGTGAGTTTACGTGACTCCAGGCCTGGCATTCTATCCACTGTCCCACCTAGTCCCGCTCAAATTCATCAGAATTATAGGATACCACAGAAAATGCCCCAATTCTCTTTCTGATGGAGAACTGGGGGTGAGGGGGTGGGCAGCTATCTTGGAACTTAACTACAAAATAGGACATATTCTACAGTTATAATGGGGGAGGGGTAACATGGGACAGGAGATGTTCTTCTTCAGGTCATAGGACCGGTACGTGTATGTTCTAAGACCCTACTCACTTTAGAGTGATGGACTCAGGTAAAGGGGGACTGAGAGATTGAGGAAAGAGCTTGGCTTTAATAAGTCCTTTCAGATCCCCTGAATCCTACTCTTCGTTACCATTTTCACCCCTTCTTCACCCCCTGAGCATTGGTTCCAAAGCTAAGTTATCCAAGTCCTTTTCCAAGGAGTGAAGGGTAGCAAGGAGAGACTTCTGAAACAAGTAGGCTGGAGAGCAGAAGTTGGCAGCCTAAATTCTTCTGTACTCTAACTAAGCCTAGTTAGATGTAATGGGGAAAACAAACACACAAACAAACACAAAACACTGAACTTGGAGTAAAAAGACCAATTTCCAGGCTGGAATGATATCTCCTTGCTGTGTGATCTTGGGCAAACTACTTCCTGAGCTCCAGTGTCTTCATCTATAAAATGAGGAGGTTGGTTTAGACAATCCTTCCAGTTCTAATACCCTGTGCTACATCTGTGGGTGTTCTGTTGCCCAAGCCACCTTTGTAACACTTTTGAAAGTTCAGGGGCTGAAAGGGTCCTAAGAGAGCAGCTGGGAAGGGTAGTGGTCTCTCACTTACTCCCTGGTAATCCTAGGTCATCCTGATATATTTCTCGAATTGGCAAAAAGTTTCCTAATATACTACTCTGCCCTATGATACACATTTTGGCACCCTCTTAACTTGGAGAAACCTCATTGTATTTGAATAGTCAGCAACTTAGCTAGCTGAGAGTTAATTATTCACATGACTGAGCTGCAGAGAGAAAATAGCCAAAGTTACAGAAAATGAGTTGGAATCCGGTCACTTAAGACAACTTGAGTTTTTTTCTTTCTTTAATGGTTCAAGTCAACAAGCATTTATTAAACAATTGCTAAGTTCTAGACTCTGTGCCTAAGTGTTGGTTTAAGCAAAGTGCGCCCAAGTAGCCCCTGAAATTACAGGAAACACTGGAGGGCTCTTTATTTGGCATTTCAAAATGGGCAAAGTGATTCTTCTTCTTTTTAAAATTAATTTATTTACTTTTAGTTTACAACATTAAATTTTCTCTCCCCCACCCCACCCCCATGGTTCTACAAATACCTTCACATTAAACATTAGTCAAGTTGTAAAGAAAGATTATAACCAATAAAATGAACAAAGAGAAAGAAGGAATGAAACAGAACAAAAAAGAGGGAGAGCAAGTAGTTTGCTTCAATCTGCATTCAGACTCTATTTCTCTGGAAGTGGATAGGCCTCTCCATTGTGGATCTTTTAGCCTTGTCTCATAACCTTGCATTGCTGAGAAGAGTCCAGTCTCTCAAAGTTAGTCATCACAGATATGATGTGTTTGTAATTGTGTACAAAGCTCTCCTGGTTCTGCTCTCCTCACTCAGCATCAGTTTATATAAGTTTCTCCAAGTCGGACTGCTCCTTGTTTCTTATAGCACAATAATATTCCATTACATTTATATACCACAACTTGTTTAGCTGTTCCCCAATTGATGGGCAATCTCTTGATTTCCAATTCTTTGCCACCAAAAAGTGATTTAAAAAATGTTATATTGTATTTTATGGTATATTCCACATTAATTATATTCTATATTTATAGTATAATGTAATGTAATACAATACAACATAACATAACATAACATAACATTACATTACATAACATGATGAGACATGATATAACACAGGGGTGGGGAACCTGCAACTTCGAGGCTACATGTGGCCCTCTAGGTCCTCAAGGGCAGCCTTTTGACTGAATCCAAACTTTTACAGAACAAATCCCCTTAATAAAAGGATTTGTTCTGTAAAACTTGGACTTAGTTAAAAGGCTGCACCAAAGGACCTAGAAGGCCACATGTAGTCTTGAGGCTAGAGATTCTCCACCTCTGACATAATATAACATAACACAACACACCATACCATACCATAACATAACATAGCATAACAACATAACACATATCATAACATAACATAATATAATGTAATATAATATGACACAATATGATAATGTAAAGTGATTCTTTAAAAAATAATAGTAGCTCAACTATGAATATGTGAAGGGGAATAATACTAAATAAGCCTGGAATGATAGGCTAGGGTCAGATTGTAAAGAACTTTAAATGCCAAATTAAGGAGTTTATATTTTATCCTGGAGACAGCTGGGAGCCATTTAAGGTTCTGGAGCAGGGGAATGATGTGACTTGTTCTTTGGGAAAAATCATTTTGGCAGCTGTGTGAGAGTGGAGGAACACAGAAACTAGAAGAATGTCTTTGAGAAATTTATATCTTTATCTTTTTATTTTTTTTTTAATTTTTTTGCTTTTTGGAGGGCGATTGGGGTTAAGTAACTTGCCCAAGGTTACATGGCTAGGTTTTTGTTTGTGTGTGTTAAGTGTCTGAGGTCGGATCCGAACTCAGGTCCTTCTGACTCCAGGGCCGGCGCTCTACTCACTGCGCCACCTAGCCGCCCCATCTTTATTTTTTAAAAAACATTTGTGAATACAGAGGACTTTTAAAATTCCTGTTTTAAAAGAGTCAATTCTTCTCATAGACTTTCTTTGATTTGCTAGGGTGGCAGTAGGTCGTCAAAGAAGGGCTTGGTGTGCAAGGTTAGGACAGGCCTACCCTGTTATGGGGGGAATAAGAATATGTATGTTTATATGTCTATATGTGTTTATCTATGATCTATCCATCTGTCTATCTGTCTCTCTCTCTCTCTATCTATGTATCATGCCTACTACATGCCAGACAATGTCCTAAGTTCTTTATAGTTATCTCATTTGATCCTAACAACCTTAGAAGGTAGGTTCTATTATTATTATTCCCATCTTACAGTTGAGGAAACGGAGGCCCACTTCAGTGAGTATAGACAGGAGCAGAAAAGTGGCCTGAGAAGCAAGACTAATGGGTGGGTCTAGACTGGCCTGCCCTGGATTCCTTTTCTTTCTTCATAGTTTTTCTTTTCTAATTTAAAGAACCATCTTAGAGGGAGAGCATGAAAGAGGGCCCAGGGCTGTTTGCCAGTTTTGATGGCTGTTGGTATGGAACAGTGGAAAGATGTGAACCCAAAGTTCTTCAGTCCCAAATCCAGAACTTTTCCCACTATAACATGATGCGTCCAACAAGTACAAGAAAATAAATGCAATATAATTTGGAGAGGGAGGGGATGCTGCCAGCGGAGGCGTGTGTTTGGGGTAGTGTGGAGGAGTAGGAGGTGCATGGGAGCCAAACCTTGAAGGCACTTGATTCCGTTGATGTTACTGCCCTACTGAGTTGTCAGTCAGCAGCAGGCCAGCTTGGATGGTTTTTCATTCAACTCATAAACATTTATTATGCACTGACTACATGTAGAACTCTGAAAAGGTTGGTGGAGACTGAGATCAACCAGATATATCTTTAAGGAGTTTATAATCAAGTGGTGAGCAGGAAGGAAGGAGGGCAGACACACACACATAGGAATAATTCTAATGCCAAGCGAAGGACAAGAGAATCACCTCTTGGTACAATCAAGTGCTTTGAAGGAAAGTGCCAGAGCCCCAGCAGATGCTAGTGCATCCTCAGTCGGATTCTTCGGGGCCCTCTCGAGTTTCCGGAGGGCTGTGACAGGGGGTAGGGGTAGGGGCTTTGGGAGTGTGAGGCCATGAATGAGGCAACTGTCCTATTGTGGGTTTGGCCCTTCTCAGGGACTTGCTTTGAAAAGCTGCCAAGCTCCTATCCTAGTACTTCTGCCTTCAGTAATGATGCAGCGTTTAGAGTGATTTAAACAAGGGGTGTGCTTGTGAGAAGGTGATGAAAATAATTGAAAGGTTGTATTTATATTTGGGATTTGGTTTTTGGGGCAACAGGCCTCCCACAAGCCTCCATCCTCCTTCCTCCCAGCAGCAAGCCTTCGTCTGGCTCATTGCTCTCTCCTAGATTTTAGCTGCCTACTGGTCTTGCTTGCTGGCTCAGCAAAGTTGCGTTCCCCATTTTTCCCCACCCCTTCCTTCCCTGATAACTGGAGATGTATTTTAAAATGCAGGGGAACGTACAATAAAGAGGCTGGGATGGGGACAAACTAACACGGGGAAGAGTTTCAGGTGGCAAATGCTTTTAGGATTAATTTTGATCCTCAGCAGTACTAAGACAGTCCCTTCAGCCCTCTCCTTTGTGCTTCACTTTCTTCTTTTCCCTCTGGGCTTTTTAACTGGGCTCCAGTTACAAAGGCATAGATTTAACCAGCCAGGGTTGCTATTTCAGCAATCTGTTTCTCCAGCCTTCACCCTTAATATGGGGTGGACATCTTGGAGGGAGGGGCATTTTAGGAAGATGGCAGAGGAGATATCTCTAGGGTGAAGGGTGAGGGAAGAAAAAAAAAAGATAAAGAGAATTTTACATGATAACTGTTGTATATTTGGAGGGAAGAGCAAGTTGTACATGATAGATTTGCAGTTTCATGTGCAATTATCCTTTTTCTTAATTGTACTGTGTTATGGAAATGCTTGTTTTGTTCTGTGAATTGAAAATTTCAATTGAAATTTTGAAATTGAAATTGAAATTAAAAAATTCAATTGAAAATTGAAAATAAAATAAATTTTTTAAAATGTGGGGTTGGCATTTAGGACTCAACCTTCCATTTAGGACTCAAGCATCTTCCTCTAAAGCCTCAAGGAGAAGATTCACAGAATCTCTCAGTTGGAAGGGACATTTGAGGCATTTGGGTTAATTCATACCTGAACAAAAAGTCCCATCTACAGCTTCCCCAACAAGTGGTCATCCAGGCTCCACTAAAAGACCATCAATGAGGAGAAACCAATTCCCTCTTGAGGCAGTCCCCTCAGCCCCCCATTTTTTTGCTTTTTTGGAGGGGCAATTAGGGTTAAGTGACTTGCCCAAGGTCATACATAATTTTTTGTGTTAAGTGTCTGAGGCCAGATTTGAACTCAGGTCCTCCTGACTCCAGGGGCTGGTGCTCTATTCACTGTGCCACCTACCTGTCCTGTCCCCCCACCTCCATATTTTCAGACAGGTTTATTTTTTGGAAAATTGTTCTAAAACCAAAGTTTTTACCCATTGGTTTTAGTTTAGCCTTCAGAGACCAAGCAGAGAAAAAAAAATCTAACCTCCCCTCTTTAACATGACAGCCCTTCAAATTCTTGAAGAAAACTGTTGTATCCTTCCAACAATCCCAGTTCCTTCAACAGATCCTCATCTGTCTCCCACATTCTCTGAATGTGCTCCTTCTTTTCAAATGGCCTTCTGAACTGAGCACAATCCTCCAGGTGTGAGCTCACCAGGATCTCTCTCTCTCTCTCTCTCTCTCTCTCTCTCTCTCTCTCTCTCTCTACCAGGTTACATATTGACCTGGTCACATATTGACCTGGTAGCTAGAGATGCTTCAATGGATACAGCACTCGGCTGGAGGCAGGATGAACTGGCTTCAAACCCAGTGTTAGTGTGACCCTGGGCAAGTCACTTAATCTCTACTTGCTTTAATCCACTGGAGAATGAAATGGCAACCAGTGCAGTATCATTGCCAAGAAAACCCCATGGACAGCATTGACATGAGATGGTCCATGGGGTCCCAAAGAGGAGGACAGGACTGAATAGCAGCTAGGTTAAAGATATATTAAATATTTATAACGTGTTAATGACTAAGGGATATGAGAAATTTCACAAGACAGTCCATGTCCTCAAGGAGCTTACATTTTAATGGGAGGTGATAACATAGTAAAGGAAACTGGGAATTAGGAGGAAAACACAGAACATAGAGTTGATGGCTGAGATGTGAGGAAGAGGCCTGGTGCCAGAAAGATAATGTGAAAGTTCACCTATCAGAGACCGGGGTGGTTCTAGGAAACGGGTTCCTAGGTTTTGGGGGGTGATAAGACGGCTGGAATAGAGGGGGTATTTTTGGAGCTGATGTCCAGAAAGCATCAATTCACTAAACTGTCCAGTTTTTTCCTAGGAATTGTTCTCTGGCAGGTAGGTGGTTCAGTAGACAGAGCACTGTGTGTGTGGAGTTAGGAAGACCAGAGTTCAAATGTGACCTCAGAAAGAGGTTAGCTGTGTGATTATAAAAGGGAACAGCATCTGCCTCCCAGGGCTGTTGTGAAGATTAAATGAGATAAGACTTGTCAAGCACTTAGCACAGAGCTTGGCACATATTAAGTGCCATAGAGATGTTAGCTTTGCTTTTGCTTTTTCTTCCTTTTATCTAGCTGAAGCTAATCTGTCCTATATTAGTGAAGCTGATTTTTTGGCCCCTTGTAGGATATTACAGGGGTCAGTGAGGTGGTATAGTATATAGAGCACTGGGCTTAGAATCAGGAAGACTCATCTTCCTGAGTTCAAATCTGGTCTCAGACACTTCCTAGCTATGTGACCCTGGGCAAGTCACTTAGCCCTCTTTGCCTCGGTTTCCTCATCTGTAAAATGATCTGGAAAAGGAAATGGCAAACCACTTCAGTATCTTTGCCAAGAAAACTCCAAATGGGGTCATGGAAAGTCAGATGTGACTGAAAAATGACAATAAAAACAGGACATAATACACATACCTATTAAACATCATCTCATGATTCAGCCCATCAGTCCAGGCTGTTGATTATCTTTCTGAACCCTGATTTGATCCGATATTGTCCAGCTTGAACCCTCAGCAAATTTGATCTGCACGTCACTTATGCCTTCTTCATTTTAATGGATGAAAACATTGAACAGCATAGGATCAAGGACAGCTCTCTGGACATGTTATAAGAGACCTCCCTCCAAGTCATTATTTTTCCACTGGGTCTGTCACCTAACTCCCAACTCTCTATCTTGTCTACAAGATTTCTCACTAAAATATATGGTGAATTCTGAGAAACACTCAAAGAATCTGTCATCTTATCTTTGTGAACAGATCATGGCCCATCCATGACTGACCATTTTGAGCCATCACACCCATATCTTCCCATGGGGTTGTTGCTAGGGATCCATTCAATGTGATGGGAACACACCTGGTATTTTCCTGATCTCTTAGTTATTCCCTGTGTTTGCCATGTGATCAATTCAGGAATATGATGCTTAAAAAATATTTGTTAGGTGAATTGAATGGCATTTCCATGATGTGATTGTCTTTACTAGACTGATTAAAAAGTAGGTAAATTGCTATTTTTTATTGATGCTATGTTGACTCCCAGTAATCCTTATTCCTTTCTAAATGCTTACAAATCATCTCCCCATCTCCGACTCCCAACCCTCTCTTTCTTTTCTTTTCCTTTCTTTTTTTTTCATTCTAGAATTGTTGCAGCAATCAAGGGCAGGTTTACTCTCTACTTCCTTGTTTTGAAAAAAAATTAGGACATTTGCTTACCGTCAACCTTGCAGCAACCATCACACTTTATAAGCTTTTTTGAAGATCACAGACAGTATTGCAGTAATTAATCATATCCACCATTTTTTTTTTATCCTGAAATGTGCTTCACTTGTCTTGGTGACTTGAACTAACTGAAGGTAGCTAGGTGTTATCTTATCATCTCATGTATTTTGGACTTCAGATCCCTAGGAACTGTTTTTTTTTTCCATTCTAGTTTAATAGTCATCCTCTTTAGCTGAGAAAGCAAAAGAGTTCATGATTCTGTCTTTTCTCCTTCTCAGAATCGTGTTTGTGTCTAAAGAATGTCATTCCAAAGAGATTTTTTAAAAACAGAACAAAATCACGTACAAAAATACATACAGACAGTTTGAAAGTTACATGTTGGTTTTATCAGACACTTAAAAGGAAAAGCCTAGCTGTATGGAATGGGGATTCATAGTTGAATGTACAACTCTTTTTTATGTTCTATTTTGTATTTGGAAATGGTAATTTTATTTAGTGTTAAGTTCAGAATTTTTAAATGAAAAAATTTTAACATAAATGTCATTCTTGAGAGGTCAATCTTAAGTAAACTTTTCCTGTATAAATTTCAGTCATAAAATACTCCCTATTATTTATTTGAATCCTTTGAAATCTACTGATCCAAAATATAGAGTGCATGTCCAAATATGTCTGGCTTTCCTTTCCTCCATCACAAATTCAAAGATGGGATGGTGTCTTCCTGCCAGGATAGTATTTATCATTTCTACTATTTCTACTTTTGCAGTTTTTCCTAACTGGTCAGCATTAGACTCAGAACATAATTTCCCATCAAGGCTTCTTCCACATTTGGAAAAATGAGATCACCAGGAAGAAAAATTAATAATTTATTAGCTGCTCTATACTTGATAGAAAGAAAGTAAGACCTCCAGAAAATGTCCTTTTTATCCTGGTTCAGGTCCTAATCACCTCTTGCCTAGACTATTGAGATAACCTCCTTATTGGTCTCCATGTCACAAGTCTATTCATCTTCAATTTCACCCCTACCCACCTGCCAAAATGATATTCCTAAAGTGCACATCTGAATGTGTTACTGCCCTGCTGAAGAAGTTTCAGTGACTCCCTGTTACCCTTACGATTAAACATAAACTCTGTTTATATTTGTGAAGCTGTTTGCAACCTAGCTCCAACCTACCTTTTTCATCCTTATTGTACATTATTGTTGTACATTACTCCATTCATCCACTCTCTGGTTCAGTCACATTGTCCTCCTTGTCCATTCCTTCCACACGAGCCATCTCCAGTCACTATGTTTTTGCACAGGCTGTGCCTCATGCCTGAAATGTGCTCCTTCCTTACCTCCATTTATTAGACTCCTTAGCACAGTTCAAATGCCAACAAAACAAAATATCCCACATAAGAAGTCTTTTCTGATACCTCCAGCTACTAGTTCTTCCTTCCTCCCTCCTCCTCAAAAAATTATCTTCTGTGCATTGGGTCTACATTGGTGTGAAAAAGAGCAAATAGCTCAGTCTTGCCACTTTTAAAGATACAAGCAATCAAACGGTCATGTTAGGCAAACTGGGCATGCTCAAAAAGCCCCTCAAGATATGTCACACTGCTATATGTCTGTGTTATCATCTCTGATAGGCTATATATATATTCCAGGAAAGCAAGGGTTGTTTGGTTCTTATCATTGCTACCCATAGACCCCGGCCCAATGTTGGCACAGGGCAGGTGTATAAGAAATGGTGATAATTACCTAGATCCCCAATCCTGGGATCCCTGAAGGGAGGAGACCTCACAATTGACTTTGGCTCCTCCTTTGTTCCCTGATAACAACATAACTAATCCTTTGGCACTTTAGAGGAGATTCACTATAGAACATGTCAGCAGAATGTCCCTGTTGGATGGGGAAGGAGAAAGGAGTAAAACAAGAAAACATCTTTATGCAGGGTTTCTTAACTCTGAGGTCCATGAACTTATTTAAAAAAAAAAAACAAACTACTTTAATGAATTTATTCCCGTATAACTGGTTTTCTTTTTAAACCTACATGTTATGTTTTATACATTTAAAAACATTCTGAGAAGGACTTCAGCACTATTATCAGTGGGGTCCGTGATGATGAT
The DNA here is from genome assembly GCA_011680675.1 of Gymnobelideus leadbeateri. NCBI lineage: Eukaryota > Metazoa > Chordata > Mammalia > Diprotodontia > Petauridae > Gymnobelideus > Gymnobelideus leadbeateri. The sequence continues at coordinate 32,886 of WOXC01004888.1, forward strand.
GATAACTAACATTTACAAGGTGCTTACTATATGCCAGTCACTGGGCTAAATGATTTACAAATATTATTTCATTTGATCCTCACAACAGCCCTGGTCCATGTTTTACAGTTCAGGAAACCAAGGCAGACAGAGGCTAAGTGGCTTGCTCAGTATCACATAGTAAATGTCTGAGGCTGGATTTGAACTCAGGTCTTCCTCAGGCCCCAATGCTCTATCCACTGAGCCACTTAGCTGCCCCATGACCCCGCCCTCCCCACCAAAACACTAAGAAACCTTGTTATGGAATCAGACTCCTTTGCTTCACAGCAATGGTTGGGGACACTGCCCTTTTCCTCTTAGCTTCCTCCTTCCTGCCTAACTATCTTCTTCTCATTCTGGGTTTTAGTATTTATTTGGTTCCAGTTCCATTGTCATAGACTTGGCTGGCACAGCCTGCTTCTCCAGCCCTCAATATGGCACAGGAGTTGAAGGGCCAGGCAGGGACTCTTCCTCCTAAAGATTCTTAGTGAGCAAGACCTGAGCACCAGAGGCACTTTGCCTTTGGGGTTTCAGACCTTGGCATCTCCTTCACTCTGCTCTCTCCATCTTCCAGACCTTCAGAAGCTGTTATCTCCTCCCCTTGCCCTATCTTGGGTCCAGTTGATTCTCATAGACAGATTCTACAAGCTGACTCTTTCTGTAGATTCTGCCTTTAAAGGGCTAATTGCTTCTTCCACCTACACCATGTGGCCATGGGCCATCTTGGCCCAGCCCACACTGGGGCCCTCACAACTGAATCTCCACCCCATGGTTACTCATTCCAGACTAACTGGTTCTCTTGCTCTGAACTTGGGCTCATCTGTGGCTTTACCCCCTTGCCTCCCTCTATTGGCTGAGCTAAACCGATAGACCTTTTCTTATACTTAACTAAGGATCCAATCAGATTATTGGTTCAAGTGGATTAGTTATTGGCCTTGCTTATGATCCAGCTCCTGGGGTATATATCTCACCAGCTATGCACTTTTATTTGAGTTTCTCTTAGTACTTTGCCTAAACTTCTCTCTCTCTTTTTTCTCACTTTTCCTTCATAGTTATTTATGTAAATAATCATGTATTTATATGATCCTGTGAGAATATAAGTAGCTTTGAGAGCTTGTTCTGTGTGAATATTTATCTTTCCAGTCTTAATACTTAAAACATTTCAGTTCATAGTACGTTCTTAATAATTATGTATTGAACTGGATGGAAATGTAAAGAGTAAGAATTCACAGGCATAAAACTCTATCAACAATTCTCATGTCTCCCCTTCTCAGAGGTCCTCCCTTCCAATAATTGGATAGAATGATTTAGTCATGCTTTTCTTTCAGAATTCGTATTTATTTATGTCATCCACTACTTGGGGCTCAGTCTAACTCAGACCAGTTCCTTGTCACTTCAGATTTGATATTGGACTAAGATAAGAATAAGAATTCATAGGTCATTCAGCAGTTGACAAAAGAGATTTGCTTAGTCAAAGCAGGAGAAGGATATTCAACAAGGATCAGCATTAGGGACACCTTGAATTAATTTGACTGAGCGAAATTTCCTTGCCTCAATTACCCACTAGGAGCAAAGAATTGAAGAATCTCCTAAAAGTTGTTTTGTAATCAAGCAATGAGAAAGTGACATCAACAGCCTGAGTTGTTAGTTCCCTGAGGTTTAGAGGAAGATCTCAATATACCTTTTAAGGAAAAACTAGTCTAACTTGTATGGGGGGAAGGGTTAGGATATTATTCCAACCAAACTCACGATTCTGCAGGACTCCTTTATTACAAACAGCTGTAGCTCTGAAGGAGGGAGTGTCTAGAGGATGAGAGGAAATCAGGCTTTTTTTATACTCTGACTTTATATCCCCCCACTCCTGAGTTTTGGGTACATTCTCTCAAACTCTTCTTCCTCATAGGTGGAGTCAGACCTAAAAGAACTTAACAAGGTTCCTTCCAGAAAAAGTACTCTGTGAATTATGTAGATATCACATGTATGGCAGCAATTTATTTCCTAAGCCACTAAAGAAATGCTTAAAATACAGATAGTTCATTAGCACATATTAATAAATATCTAAAACATTTTTAAAAAATTACATTGTCCCAGGAGTTAAAGGCAATATTGTAGGATTGCTGTCAGATAGTTCACATTCACTTTGGACCTGCCATGTCTAAGCAACTCACAAAGTTCAGATCTTCTGGCCAGTCAGGCCCTTCAAGTTCAAGATGATTTTGTTAGTGGTTATCTTCTGTCCAAGAGATGGTATCACATTGCCTGAGGTGCTCTTGTGAGGTTATAGCCAGGGATGGAAATGTCCATTCCTGAACATAACTGTTTGGTGATCTGGACTTAGGAAAAGAAACACAGAGCAGGCAGTCAGAATTTGAGGTCTGGTCTCTGGCTAACTTAGATAGGCACGTATTCTCAAGTTGTAGCCACCATTACAGCTAGGATTGGGAGGTAGGGAAAGAAATCCACTCTTTGACCCCCTCGCTAGAAGTCCAAGGGAGGATTGACACTGAATCTGTCCCAAGAAAGGAAAGCCTGACAAAGGGAGATAGGAGCTTTCTTATGGGCTACCAAGTGAGTGGCTTTTCCTGGCTCAGTTGCCAACCATCTTTAATACAATCCTCCAGTCACCAGAACCAAGGGACCAACTGAGAGCCATCATATAGGTCATGCATGTCCCTTAGCAAAGACGAGTGCACATGCCCCAGTGTAAAAAGCTAGAAACCCATGTTTGGCTTCTTAGGAAGAGCCTGAGCCCAAAAAGTAAGGGCTTTCTCTGATCACTCTGAGTACTCCTGGATAAATTGTGACATAATACTTTCACCATATCAGAGGCTTGCTGTGAAGGAAAGGCTTTGCAAACTGAAAACATGGCATACTGGCCTTCGAGTTAGGAAAAGCCAGGCTCAAATCCTGGCTCAGAAATGGGTTCGCTGTAAAACCTTGGGCAAGTTATCTAATCACTCTGGGCCTCAGTTTCCTCATTTGTACAATGGAGGGGTTGGACATAACAGTCTTCTAAGGACCCTTCCCACTCTAAATCTATGATCCTATGAACTGTCAAGCGCTGTACATTGTGTGATCCTGGGCAAGCCATTTAATCTCCTAGCAGGATTCCAGTCATCTCTCTCGGTTTGTAACGTTATACAGCAGGTAATGTTCTTCCTTGGTAGAGACAGTTGCCTCAGGGGCTGATCCTTAGGCCAATAAAATCCCAGGTCCAGTCCCATTCCATCCAGAAGTGTGAGTTAGTACTAGCAGTAGTATCTGTCCAAGGTCTCAGGGACATCCCCATAGACCTGCAGTAGCTTTGCCTTCAGGAGAGGCTTTGCTGTCTAGCCCATTTGCACACGGAACGTATTCAAATTCATCCACATTCATTGAATATTCCTTTGTACAATGCTGGACTATGGGGTTGAATTCTGCTTGATTTCTATAAATCAGGTCACCTCTCTCTGCCTTAGTTTACTCATTAGTAAAAAAAAGATGGGAGTCTTAGACTTTATGAGTTTTCAGATCTCTTTTATGGTCTCTATTTTCCAATTTTTCTGGGGAGTAAATTAAGAAATTGTTCACCTTCCTTGCCCTCATTCTAACCAAAGCGGTAACTTAATGGCAGCTTTGTCTGACCATTCTTTCCATAGCCATCCAGGAAGTGTCCCACCATGCACCTCTTGTCTAGATGAGAGTGGAAGATGGGCCTCAGTTAACAAGGACTCTGGACAAGGGAAGCTAAAGGGTCAGGGTGAATGAAGTCGCAGCAGAGAAGCAGAAAGGATGTGCTATTAATCTGACAGTTTTTGACAGGCAAGTGATCTGTCCATTCTCTGAAAACCATGGAAAGAGATAATATGTCATAATGAATAGATTCCTGGTCTTGGAGTCAGGGCACCTACATTCAAATCCTCCCTTAATCACTTATTAGCTCTAATCTTAGGCAAGTTACTGACCAGCACAGAGCTTCAGTGTCCTCATCTATAAAACAGAGATGATAGTAATATTTTCACTACCTACCTCATAGGCAAGGAAAGCACTATATAAGTGTGAGTTATTATTTTCAGATACTTGAAAAACTAACATTCTTTTCTGTACTGCAAAGCCAAAATGAGTGGCAATGAGAATGGTCCTTATCATCCCAAATCCTTTGTAAACCAGTATCTGGGGCAAGATGGCTAGAGATGGGTAAGTCTGTGTTCTTGAGGCAGCTGGGTTGTGGAGCTCCTGCTCTGTCTTGCATAGAAAGATAGCTGTCATTGTCATAGAGAAGACAGTACTGTATTCCCTGAAGCCATTTTCCTTGCCCAGGCCAAGGGACCTGCTTTTGATGACATAGTTATCAAAGCCAAATGAGTCATGACCCTGTTTCCTGAAGCCTCAGGGCAAAACTTGAAGCCATGGTTCTAACAGAACAGTTCACTTTTGATGATGGAAGCCCTTATCAGGGCTGGAAGGAACCTAACAGGTCATTAAGTACAACCTGTAACTACCCAGGATTCCCCCTGTACCATCCCTGACAATGGGGTCATTCAAGCTCTATTTGAAAACAACCAGGGTAAGGAACTCACACCACCTGCTCTTACCCCTTTTGATCAGGACCGTTCTAATACTCTGGAAAGTCTTCCTTATATGGAGCTCACAAATTCTCCTCTCCTTCTCCAGTCCTCCCACTTCTAGCACTTTCTGGAGCCAGCAAGAACCAGTCTAGTCCCCTTTTCATATGGCAGATGGCTGTCATTGGCCTCTGGAGATAACATGCTTGCCAATTGCAATATGAGAGATAAAACACTTGATTATCTCTGTTGTATAGACAGAATCAAGCTATTACCTTAGAGATGATCTGTTACCTCTCATTAAAGATGTAGATTGTTGGGAAAGTAAATGAAGGGAAGATGGCTGGGGTACAGTAGATTTGGTCAAGGTAGAGCTGGGGATAAATGTATGAGCTGGAGGGGCAATAAAAATGAAAGAAACTCTTTGGGAAGGCTTTCAAAGAATGTTTATAGCAAATCAGTCACGTGTTTTTACTTCTTTGTTGCACTATTGATATTACAGAAGAAATAGATTAATTCAGACATTTTTGATTAATGATTTAAATAGGATCTATTAATTTCAAATGTAGGAAGTTGGCTCCTTTAAAACTGTCTTAATTAAATTCCATTGTGGGAATTTAATATTCCTTTTTTGGCTATTCTAACAGACTTTCTATGGATTTTGACACTAGATAAATTTATTGTTGCTAATGTGTAAAAAGTCCAAGCCACGTGTATTTCAAGAGATGTATCGGTATTTCTCTTTCATGGGTCACACTTCCTCAGGAAGGAAAAAAGTGAGATATTTCTGTTATCCTAACCTCTTTCAGTTATTTATCTCACTATTGAAAATATCTTTCTGATTAACAAATATTCAGAATGTAGTAGAAACACAATGGGTTTGGAGTCAGAGGACCCAGATTAGAATTCCAGCTCTGTTATTTTACTACCTGACAGCTTTATGTCTGTACTGCCCTTTGTACCTGTATAGGATTGTGATTCCTCTTTGGCTGAGAGACCTTTGAGCCTATGGCAAAGCATATGACGGAGGTGAGGGAGATGGGATTTCAGATGGTTGGAAGATTTTGAGAGAGATGGTTAGGAGAAGTAAACTCAGACTTTTAAATGGCAGAAAGGACTTCTTCCTGGGGAACCAGTCTTAGCATGTCCCTTTACTCCCCTTGCTTATAAACACAGAAATTATAAAAATAGACTCCTCTTAGTGATATCATTCCCTCTATCCTTGGTTGAATTGAGATCTCATCTCACTCTTAGCTGAAGTAAATACACTTTATTCTTCTGAATTATTTGGTCTCTTCTATTCGGTATGATTTTCCCCATTTTCTGCTGATGAAGAAGGATATTCTTATGGCCTTTTGTGTAACCAGCATTTGGTTAGAAGGGAGCTAAGTTGTCAATAGTTAACTAATTATTATTCTCCCCTTAAGAGTGATCAGGGAAAGTGACATCAATCCGGGGCCCACAAAGTGTTATACTCTTGCACTACCAATATTTGAAATATAGATATAATTATAGCCCAATACCCCTCTTGGAGATAGGTAAGGTATTTTGTCTTCCTTCCTTCCTTCCTTCCTTCCTTCCTTCCTTCCTTCCTTCCTTCCTTCCTTCCTTCCTTCCTTCCTTCCTTCTTTCCTTCCTTCTTCTCTCTCTCTCTTTCTTTCTTCCTTTCTTTTCTTTTTTGCTTTTTGGAGGGGGAATGACAGGACAATCGGGGTTAAGTGACTTGCCCAAGGTCACACAGCTAGTAAGAGTTAAGTTTCTGAGGCCGGATTTGAACTCAGGTCCTTCTGACTCCAGGGCTGGTGCTCTATTCACTGTACCACCTAGCCGCCCCTTGTCTTTCATTTTCAAAGAGGACCAATGACATCATGGGTGATGTCTTGACTTTCAAGTGAATTGGATTTAAGTAAGGCGTAGTTGCACAAAGTTGGCAGTCTCACTTTCTCTTCCAGAGTCATTGAAGTCCAGTGGGAAGACAAACGTCAAGACAACTGATGATGACCTGGGATGCAGTGAATGACCTTGGTGTCATTGGTGTCTGACCAAGCTCTAAGCACTCCACAGTGCCTGCTTCAGTCACCATCATGGCTGTTGGAATAAATTGTACTCATAAGCCCCATTCCACAAGGGAAAGTCTTCACATGCTTGGGGTAGACATCTCCCAAAGTTAGGCACAGAACAAGGGCCCAGCCATGGTCCTCCTGCCTCCAGGAAAAAGTGGAAGGAGGACCATTTTCACAAAGGTGGAAATCACAGTCTCCCTGGAGATCAGTGGGCCAGATCTGACATCCATCCATACCACTCATAGCTGACCCAGCTTTATATTTAGAGAGTTCCCAACCACACATAGTTATCCTACATACATATATTTACAGTCTTATTCGCTCTTGTACTTCTCAGACTGACCTATTTACTGTTATCTCCACCCCACCCCCCACCTCCGAACTCAATATTATATTTCCCATCCCCATTTATTTGCATAGGCCATTCTCTTCCTCTGGAATATTCTCTCTTACTCTCAGAATCCTTAGCTTCTTTTAACCCTTATTCCAAATGCCACAGCCTCTGGGAAGTCTTCCTCCATCCCTTCAGTTGTTAAGACTTTCTTCCACTTCAGAACACTTTACTAGCTACCTCTCTGTGTGTCCATGCTGAGTCCCGGTGTTTGTGGGAGAACACAAGGTCCCTGAAGGCAGAGAGAGCTTTTCCTTCTGTATTTGTGATCCCCAGTGCCTATTAGCATAGTGTGTTGTACACTAGTAAATGTTTACAAATGGTTGCCCACTTGAGTTGTGTATGCAAAGTCCTTTGTTAAAAAGACATCAAGTGCTGAACCAATGTCTGTGATTACTCCTAAAGCAGCTATTGAACCCGAAAGAGCATTGGTCCCAGCATTCCAGACAGCTGAGTCTGTATCTAGGGCCCCACCAATGTGTCTATCCACTTTTACAGTGTTAAGAAGAGAGAACTCATGGCTGGGCTGATAGACACAGCTTTAGCCGTGTTTGGGGTGGGGCAACATGGAAAATGTGTGATGTTTTACTAAAAACCCAACATAATCTGAGGGAGGGTCACTTCCTAATTCCTACCCCAGGATGGATCTAACAGATAAGTGGGAGGAGTAGGAGATGGGAGGGCAAAGGGGTGAGGGACACTAATTGTTCCTTTTAAATTCCCTCCGGCTTTCAAAAACACAGGACATCATGGAGACAGCTGATTAGTTTCCCAACTGTTTTGAGATCTATTTAATAAGCGTTTACTCCCTGCAGAGGAGGGGCAGTGAGTGGGCAGCTATGCTTGATTCCACCCAAGTGGCTATCAGAAAAGAGCCTAGAATGGGAGAGTCCATTGACCTTGAACTGATTAAAATTATATTAGAGAAAAAGAGAGAGAAAGCCCCTGTAGTGAACAAAACAAAGACTATGTGTTTGAGACAGGAGGGAGTTTCCAGTGAACTTGTCTGGTTCATGACACTCAGGACCTGCACAGTATAGAAAAGTAGCAAGAGGTGATGGTTTGGATGTTGGACTTGCCATCAGGAAGACCAGGGCTTGAATTTTCTTCTCGCTTTTCTTATGGGCAGCTAAGTGGTGCAGTGAGTAGAGCACCCACCTTAGAATCAGGAGGACCTGAGTTCAACTGTGATCTTAGACATTTAACTAGCTCTGTGCCCCTGTGAAAGTCCCCTAACCCTGTTTGCCTCAGTTTCCTCATCTGTAAAATGAGCTGGAGAAGGAAATGGCAAACCACTCTAGTATCTTTGCCAAGAAAACTCTAAACGGGCTCATGAAGAGTCAGACACGACTGAACAAGAACTTGCTAGTGAACATAGACATTTCACTCCTCTGAGGTTTGGTTTCTTTTCTCTGTAAAATGGGAACAGCCATACGCGTAGTACCTTCTTCACAAGGAAAGTATAAGGCCCAAATGAGATAACGTATGTGTGACCAAGAACAAGCCACCTCACTGCTTAGTGTCTCGGTGTTCTCCCTGATAAAATGGGGCTAATAATACCTTTAGCACTTACCTCACAGGATTGTTGTGAGGCCCAAATGAGACTTTAAACCTCAATATAAATGCCTGTTATTATCATTGCAAGGGTCAGAAAAGTCCTACTAAACATTAGGGAATGTTTCAATACAATGATCCAAGACAATTCTAAAAAAACCCATGATGGAAAACACTAGCCCACATCCAGAGAATGAACTGATGGGAGTCTGAATGAAGATCAAAGCATACTGTTTTCGCTTTCTTTTTTGTGTGCATGGTTTTTTACTTTTGATCTGTTTCTTTTCTCACAACATTACTAAAATGGAAATATATTTTACATGATTGCAAATATATACCCTATATCAAATTGCTTGCTGTCTTAGGGAGAGGGGAAAAGGGGAGAAAATTTGGGACTCAAATTAAAAAAAAGAATGTATGTTAAAATTGTTGGTCTACATGTAATTAGAAAAAATAAAATACTATTTAAACAGAAAAAAGTGATTAGGGAGTTTTCCCACTTAAATGAAAATGATAGTAGTTGGCATCTCCATGCATCTGTATTTCTTTTTTTAATTAAAAATGAACAGAAATCTTATTTTCTCTTTCTCTTACCATCCCTCCATCTCACCTACTAAAAAAAAAAAGAAAAACAAAACCCTTATAACAAAGATGCCTAGTTAAGCAAAACAAATTTCCGCATAGCCGTGTCCAAAAACCATCTTCATGAGCATTGATGGTGATGACAAAGTCTTTCTCATATGTTATCTCATTTAGTCTGCTTAAAAAGCCTATGTGAAGAAATGACCCTCCCTCTTCTGTGGGGGATAAGTCGGATATTATGAAACTCTGGGATTTCCCCTTGGACATTCCCTTGGAATGGAAAGAGACATATTGATGTTATCTTCTGTATAAGCAGTCATTTGTAGGCCACTGCGAGTAAGGAAGGACTCTGGGGGACCCTGGGCTGCTGAAGTATCTGAGTTCTAGAGAGTGACTAAGAATAAAGGGGTGGCTGGCGGGGAAGAAGGAGGTAGCTACCCAATTTACTACATTAACAGCTAAGGGGCCCAAAGGACAGAGCTCAAGGCCTGGTTGTCAGGAAGATCTGAGTTTAAATACAGTCTCAGATCCATACTAGATGAGAGAAGACCCTAGGCAAGTCACTTAATTTTTGTCAACTCAGTTTCCTTAACTAAAAATGGAGATAATAATCGCACCTACCTCCCAGAGTTGTGAGGATCAAATGAGATTCTATTTGTATAGGACTTAGCACAGTGCTTGGCACATAGGAGATGTTCATAAATACTTGTCCCCTTTCTTAAAAGCAGTTTTCTGGTCTTGTCCTAAGCATCCAGACATTCAAGTACTTTCTACCTCCTCCACAAAGCCTTCTCTGATTCTCCTCAGGTGTCAGTGTTCTCTCTTTTCAAAGTGTCCTGGAGACCTTTGCATTTCATCATCCCTCCCTTCATCTCCACTCTACTTTCATTAGTGTACTCCTAAAACTACGTTTTTTCGGGGCAACTAGGTGGCACAGTGGATAGAGTGCCTGACCTGGAGTCAGAAAGACTTATCTTCTTGAGTTCAAATTTGCCCTTAGACACTTACTAGCTGTGTGACCTTAGACAAGTAACTTCACCTTCTTTGCCTCAGTTTCCTCATCTATAAAATGAGCTGGAGAAGGAAAATGACAAGTATCTTTACCCTAGTATCTTTACCAAAAAACCCCCAAACGGAATAATAAAGATTCAATCTGAAGTCAGTGAAGTTACTTAAGACTGAAGTCACTCAAACATGAATGAAATGACTGAAGAACAATGACAAAATCTCATCATTTCTGATGTCAAAATATTATTCCATTATGTTTATATACCACAATTTTCCAGTAATTCCTTAACTGATGAGCACTCCCTTAGTTTTCAATTGTTTGCCAATGCAAAAAAAGGGGCTAAAAGTCTTCTTGAACATGTAAGTCCTCTTTCTTTGATCTCTTTGGGCTTTAAGCCTAGTAGTGGTTTTAATGGTCAAAGGGTTTGCACAGTTCAGAGAGTTTGGGGGCATACCAACCTTCATGTCTCTGAGTCCTACACTGCACAATTCACAAAGATCCACAATTTCATACCATATCAACCTATGTCCCAGCTTTTATATTCCTTCATATACATATTATGCAAATATACACACGTATGTATGATATACATAATTCATATACATTTATATATGTGTATATACTCTCATTGTTGCTTTTTAAAAAATCTATAACCAGCTTTCCAGTGACTATCCAGTCAGAAGAATTCTCTCTTGCAACAAAGAGGAGCTAAATCTAACAAATCAATAGCAGCATGCTAGTGGAAAGAGTTTTTGGAAAGACTTTGAAGTCAGAGAATCTGGGTTTAAATTCTGCCTTTGGTATTTACGCTGTTTGGGACTCTGGGGAAATTGCTGAACTCCTCTGGACTTCAGTTTCCTCAATTTAAAATGAGAGGTTGGACTAGACATTCTCTGAAGGTCATTTCTCATTCTGGCTCATTCTGTAGCTATGGTGCACCATCTCTATTGAGAGGAGCGAGGCATGCTTACCCATTGGTCCTCTGAAGTAAAAACAAAATGGTCACTAGTATTCAGAGGTTCACCATCTTTTAGGGCTATTTTCCTTTACATTACTATGACCATTGTCTATAAACTGTTCTCCTGGGTCTGCTCACTTTGCTTTATAGTCATCCTTTCTGTACAGTAATATTCTGCTATGCTCCAAGGCCTCATTTGGTTCATGTATTCCTTGCTTGTTGGGTCCTTGGTAGACTTTTTCAGGAGTTTCTGGTGGCCAGATTCCTTGGTAATGAGCATCCCAGACATAACTAGGTTACCCTCTAAGGATAGACACACAAATCCATCACTGGGGCCATGCCTGATGCCTTTTCAGCTTGGTACCAGGGCTCCTGCTCCATTATCATAGGCTTTCGAAACAGGGTCACCTTCATGTCACAGTGAACCCTTAAAGGAGGACCTTAGTGGGTGTGATGCTATATGATGTGTGACATAGATTCTCTTTGACTTCTTTTTCTGTTTTGCAGAAACATGTCAAAAATTTTTTTTCACCTGAAGGAAAAACAACTTGTGGGTGGGGGCTTGGAAAGGCAGCAGACACCGTCTTGTGGGTTGGAGGCCCCCAGCTCCAGCCCAGAAGATCGTTGAGCATTGGTGGCATATCCAACCTGTGACCCTGCCTATGGAGTAATTTCAAGAGAGGGGGAAACCCCTCTCCTTGAGCCAGGTTTCTTCATCTAGTCATGGGCCACTTGGCAGTCTGGTGAGACCTAGGACGCTTTTCTAAGAATAATGTTTTAACTTTCATAAAAGAAAATACAAATGATCACAAAGGAATCCAATTATGTTGAAATAAAGATATAATTTTATCTCCATCTAATTTTACACCCTCCCTGAAATCTAATCCAGGTTAAGAACCCCTGCCCAGCAGAATCCAGCTCTACAGAATTCACTTTGAAGGGAGCTGAGGAGGTAAGTAGGTTCTGGGAAGGGGACACTAGACAGAGACTAGACATGAGTGGTGGCAGCATGATTGTCATTGTGTCACATTTGGTACTAACTGGTGAAGGACTGTGATGTGAGGTTTGGTGAGGGAGGTTACTGAAGGGACAAAGATGACAGCGCCCTGGCACAAAGTCCTATTTGCCCCATGCTAGGTATGGTTCTGTTATTTTAACCATTTTAATTTACTATAGTTGAAGTCTGTGATGGCGATGGCATATGTGGTTTTGTAAAGAGTCATTTCAACACAAATAAAGTTCAGGCATGTTGAAGATTGCATCACTGCTTTGCTCCTTCCTGATACTAATAGAGAACATATGTAGATTACTAGCTAATATCTCTCAAACTTCTTTGGAAGACTTTGACTTTCTCCTCCCCCACCCCATATTGTTGGAGCTATTGGAAGTTCCCACTTTTCTGCTGCTTTTTCCTCACCTTTGGATGAAGGTACTAATCCCCCAGATGGCTCCCATGGAAAAGACACAATGGCTAACCCAAGCCTCTGAATAGCTCAACTTGACCTTTCACCTGCTAAGGCTTGAAAGAGTATGGAAAAGGCTTTATTTCCATATAAACAAATGGGAGACCAGCTTCTAGGACAGGTAAAGCTGCCTGCCTTTCCATATCAGGAGATGCAGTTGGCTGTGCCCACCCTAGTTCACCTTGGCAAATGATATGGGATCCCGGAAGGCTATTGGCTATTACCACCAGTGACAGCCCTCTGGATAGTTGCTGAATGGGCGGCAGTCTCTTTTTGGAGTTTCCTCACTCCAAGTTGCCACCATTTTATCCTGAGGAAAAGCATCCAGGAGAATTACAAGCCTACATTCAGGTGAGTGCTGGTTGACAGGAAATACTATGTCCCCCTTTTCCATTCTGGGGTCCTCCTAGGTCCCTGCCCAGTGCAGGGAAAAGCCTAGAATTACAGTCCCTGCTCTGGCCCTGACTAGAGGCAGCACCACAGACAAGTCTTTTCATCTGAGCCTCACTTTTATCATCTAAAATGGAAATGAATAATGCAATAATACAAGCACTGTGTACTTCAAAGGATCACTGGGGAGAAATTTAAAAGCTCTCTGTAAATGGGGGGGAAAGTCTTATGTCAATGTTAAGCAACAGGGTTGGAGACTTGGCTAAAGATACATAGCAAGTCACTTACCAGTGAAGTCAAAGGTCTGGTCAATAGGTGTGTGTGTGTGTGTGTGTGTGTGTGTGTGTGTGTGTGTGTGTGTGTGTGTGTGTGTGTGTGTGTGTCCACACCTGAAAGGGTGGTTGGGAGTGAATGTTTTGCATCTACTTTGAGTTTGACTTCACTCCTAAATCAGGAATCGAGGTTGTAGAGGGGATTGAGAGCTCAGGAGTAAGGTGGTGACTGCAAAGTCTTCCCTCCACCAAGCCTACTTCCCCATGTGGCCCAGCTGATATAGGAATCACTCCCTTCCTTGTGGGATCTGATCTCTTGGGTTAATCAATTGAATTATTCCTTTGGCCTGTGGCATCAATGACTACTGGCAAATTCTAATGGCTATTTTGAAATTAATAGTCATTCTGTCCCTAATCCTCCTTCAACTAGGAACAGGAAAGATAAACACAAGAAATACAAGAAGCAAGGGTGTGTTAGAGCCCCCTCCAACAGACTCATAAGAGATGATAAATTTTCAGTGTCAGCATTTACACCTTGGAAATCAACAAAGCCTACCGATGAGAATTTAATTTATTGTTCTGCTTACTGTCTTGACTTTAAAAAGTGATAGAGAAAATATTAATGCAGATTAAATTCACAATGTATCATTTGTACTTTTTTGGTTGGTTGGAGAGCTGGTTGTTAAACATTTACCAGCACACCCCTAGACAGACACAACATAGATATTCTAGGCCACATGACTCCCTGGTAGATAGAAAGCGTGAATAAACCCTTTCACGATTAGGTGGCCCCCATTTTTGGCTACTTAGATGTGGTAGTAGTTCCAGCTGGGCAGCCCCTTAAAGTCTTTTCTTCACAACAAAGTAAATAAGAGGGAAGAATACTAGGGATACTGGGGAATGCTGATGCAGAGAAAGGCAGAGTCCTTCATTCTCTATCATCACCCACTTCCAGAAAGGAGCCCCCTGAACGCCTCTTGAAAGTGGTCAGTCAACAGAACTGTGCTCCCATCCACGTGCTCCCAGAACTGGCCTCATTGGCCAGTTTCCCCCTTATGTCTCCCTTTAAAAACGCTTATCTTTTTACCTCTTTTCTGTTGAGGAAAGTCCCTTTCCATTTTAAGAAAAATTTGCTGTCAAGTCTTGTCCCATATAACCTATTTATACTTCTTAGAAAGTAGATATGACTAATATGTGCGACATAAAGAATGGTCAGGAAAATTCCCCAAACCTATTGGAAATAGAAGGCATAGTGAATAGAGCGTTAGACCCAGAGCCAAGCTCAAAGTCTGTTTTAGACATGGACTAGCTGTATGACCCTGAGCCAGTCACTGAACTCTTCAGTCTAAGTTTCCTCATCTCTAAAATGATGATACTAATTACAATGGCACCCATCTCAGAAGATTGTTGTGAGGATGAAATGAAAGAATGATGTAAAGCTCTTTGCAAACCCAGAAGCACAATGGAAGTGTTAGTTTTCATTATTATGTAACAGAAACCCCATAGCATGTTCAGCTCTCCCCTTTGCATGTGCACACCCACCCGGCCTGACTGCCATCGTTTTCTAGCAGTCTCCGAGTCTCATGGTTCACCGGGTACACCTGTGTCTGAAGGTGACCTGGGAAAAAAACTGTCCTGGGATGACTGGTATTTGTGTGAAGAATGGAATCTGGTTTTGAAGCTGCCTGAAACCAGGCTATCAACTCTCCCCACACCCAGGTTCACCCCACCCAAAGGAAGATATCAATTCTTACTCTCTGATTCTTATCCTGTTCTTATTTCTTTCTTTTTTTTTTTTTTAAAGCAATTGGGGTTAAGTAACTTGCTCAAGGTTACACGGCTAGTCATTTGATTTATGCATGGGTGCTCATTTTCTGAGGCCGGATCTGATCTCGGGTCATCCAAACTCCGAGGCCGGCGCTCTTACTCACTGTGCCACCTAGCCTCCCCTTTAGGGCAATTGGGGTTAAGTAACTTGCCCAAGGTTACAAGGCTAGGTTTTTGTTTGTGCGGATTAGGTGTCGGAGGCCGGCTCCGAACTCAGGTCCTTCTGATTCCAGGGCCGGCGCTCTATTCACTGCGCCACCTAGCCGCCCCTATCCTGTTCTTATTTCTATGCTAGAGGAAACTAGGTAGCACAGTGGATAAAGTGTTGAAATTGGAGTCAGGAAGACCTG
Source organism: Gymnobelideus leadbeateri (assembly GCA_011680675.1). NCBI lineage: Eukaryota > Metazoa > Chordata > Mammalia > Diprotodontia > Petauridae > Gymnobelideus > Gymnobelideus leadbeateri. Next base: position 48,307 of record WOXC01004888.1, read on the forward strand.
AGTTCAAATCCCACCTCAGATGCTTACTAGCTGATAATAATAGCACCTACCATCCAGACCTTAATGCTCTGCTATTATGGATTTCTCTTCTGTTGTTTCATTTCAATCTCTGTGCCATTTGGCTGTTTTTCTCCTAGTCAGAGCCAACCCTACACACAGGTTTATTGACCTTATTATTTGAGGCCCCTCCTATCATAAATTTCCCCTGGTTGTCCTAATAGTATATTTTTCTTGTTCAGTTGTGTCTGACTCTTCATGACGCCATCTGAAGTTTTCTTGGCAAAGATGCTAGAGTGGCTTGACCTTTCCTTCTCCAGCTCATTTTACAGGTGAGGAAACCAATACAAATAGGGTGAAGTGACTTGCCCAGGGTCACACAGCTAGTAAGCATCTGAGGCCAGATTTGAACTCAGGAAAAAGGTCTTCCTGACTCGAAGCCCAAGACTATCCACTGCACTACCTAGCTACCCCTAGAGGATATAGGTTTTCCCTCTTTTCTGACCTGAAATTCTCATCATTAACCAATCAATGAATAAATATTAAATAAGTATTAGGTACCAGGCTTTGTTCTAGGTACTAAGGATAAAAATATCAAAGTGAGACAACGTCTGCCTTCACGGAATTTACCATCTACTTATAATCATTGTTCAGGGTAAGAACAAAAATAAAGGGGCATTGTCTCTAGAAGGCCATTGTTAAAACACAGAAGTTACGTGGGAGAAGGGGTGGAAGGGCAGTGAGGAGTCTTCTCCATTAGTTTTCTCTCTGGGTAGCTCCAACTGATATGTTGTGTTAGTCGATGGTCATATTATTTACTTTGGAAGGCACAGAAGTACAAATTCAAGGGACACCAATTCAAATCTCAAATCTGCTTTCTTCCTGTGTGAACCTTGGGCAACTCATTTCCCTTTTCTCGGTCCATTTCTTCATCTATAAAATGAAGGAGGTTGGACCAGATAATCTCTAATGCTAAGGTCACATTCTGACCAGATGAACCCAAAGGTTTTGGAGATAACTCTTTTTTAAAAAAATATTTATTTACTTTTAGTTTATAACATTCAGTTCCACAATCCCTTGAATTCCAAATTTTTTCCTACTCCTTCTCCTCCCTCCTCCCCCCCATGCAATTCAATATGCAAGCAATTTGATATAGGTTCTATAAATACCTTGACATTAAACATTAGTCAAGTTTTAAAGAAGAATTATAACCAATGGAGTGAACAAGAAAGAAGAAATGAAACTAAACAAGACACATAAGAGAGAGTCAGTAGTTTGTTTCAATCTGTATTCTGACTCTGTAGTTCTTTTCCTGAATGTGTGTAGTCTTTTCCATCATGAGTCTTTTGGAGTTGTCTTATAACCTGGTATTGCTGAGAGGAGCCCAGTTCATCAAAGTCAGTCATCACAGATACGATGTGTCTGTATTGTGTACAAAGTTCTCCTGGTTCTGCTCTCCTCACTCAGCATTAGTTCATATAAGTCTCTTCAGGTTATTATGAAGTTTGTCTGCTCCTCATTTCTTATAGCACAATAGTATTCCATTACATTCATATATCAAAACTTGTTGATATTCCCCAATTGATGGGCATCCTCTTGATTTCTAATTCTTTGCCACCACAAAAAGAGCTGCCAGAAATATTTTTGTACATATGGGTCCTTTTCCCACTTGTATAATCTCTTTGGGATACAGACCTAGAAGTGGTATTGCTGGGTCAAAGGGTATGCACTTTTAAAATAACCTTTTGTGCATCATTCCAATGGAGATATTCTTAAAGGGAAAGAAGGAACAGGAAGAAGGAGGTGGGAAGTGGGAGGGGAGCCTAGAAGAGGAATAGAGTCCTGAAAACAAGCTGCCTAATTCACAGTTCGGTCTTTCTGAAAGCAGGCTCAACAAGACTGCCTGTGACTTAGCACCAGGCAAAGTACACTCCACATGTTCTAAGGACTGGTCCCTCATTGGTCAGTCACTCCATTATATTTAGGCTAACTTGACCCACTTGTTTATTTTCCAACCTGGACTTCTTTTCAATTTCAGGAGAAAAGTTGCCTACTATAGGCATTATGTAATGACAAAAGGATGCTTGGTCAATTGGACTGAAGATGGGAAGCAGGTTGGAAACCTGGAAGGAAGGGGTACTGCTGGAATATCTGTTTAGGTTTCTTCAGGAAAACTCAAGAAGCTTGTGAAGAAGACCTAGTACAGGGGTGGGGAACCCATGACCTTAAGGCCACATGTAGCCTTATGCCACAGATTCAGTCAAAAGTCTATGAGAAGAATTGACTCTTTTAAAACAGGAGACTAGGAATTTTAAAAGTCCTCTGTATTCACAAATGTTTTTTAAAAAATAAAGATGGGGCGGCTAGGTGGCGCAGTGAGTAGAGTGCTGGCCCTGAAGTCAGAAGGACCTGAGTTCGGATCTGGCCTCAGCCACTTAACACACCACAAAAAGGCCACACGTAAGGACCTAGAAGGTCACATGTGGCCTTAAAGCCACAGGTTCCCCATCCCTAACCTAGTGATTGAATTGCAGTTGAGAAGAGAGATATCTAGGGTCAGAGATATTCCGTATCCCTTTGGAATATAAAACTTCTTTAATGATGCCATCCTCACCTCTTTACTACTGGACTCAACCCATGACCTATAGAGAATGAAAGTGTTATTTATTACCTGTGTTAATAAAGAAAGAAAGAAAGAAAGAAAGAAAGAAAGAAAGAAAGAAAGAAAGAAAGAAAGAAAGAAAGAAAGAAAGAAAGAATGCTGAATGTTCAACATCATTACATGGTCAAGAGAAAGCAAGGAAAGCTCCCAGCATGTTGGATGGGCTCCTGGCACCCCCTGTGCTAAGCTTGTAGGAAGACGTATACCATGGGAGTCTCACCAGGTAGGACAGATTGTGAACTACGTCAGTGGAAGGAATTGGACATCCAGATTGGTGAGCTCACAAGCTATTTTAGGTGTTCAAGGTATCTGTATAAAAGGATTGTGTAACATGATCTTTATATTTTCCCATGTTGTCACACCTTTTATAGGGTGGAGTTCTCATCTGGGTGCTCTGCTTTGGATAAGGCCTAGCAAGGTGGTTTGTAACTCTCCCAAGAGCTTGTTGGGTACTACTGTGGGTAGCTCAAGGGTCTCATCTCTTCTGAATCTTCACAGACTCAGGTCCAAATTCACGGGGAATTTTAGATAATTTACCTATCTTGGTCCCACCCAGTTTGAAAACTGGGAACTCCTGGGGTTTATTCATTGACTCACCTTGTTTACAGACCGAGGCAAGGAACAGTACTGAAACAGTAATCACTGAATCAGGACAGAAATAAATAGAAAGATAGGACAGTCAACATCAGCACATATTTCTGCATGAGTACAGTGCCTCCACTTCCCTCCAGAGTAGGGTGGGATATTCTCTGGCAGAAGAGAGAATGGGTTCAACCCCTCTGTAGCTGGAGTATACTCCCAGATGGTCCCGGAGGTGAGGAAGACTCCAATGAAGGGCTCTTTGTCCCTAGGATCACCTCTGCAAGTGTGACTGCAATCCTCTCTCCATGGGCTCATGGCTATACTGTCTCCATTCTAGACCTGCCTTGGCTTACTTAAGACCCTATTTGTAGCTCATTGTCCGTTCTGGGTTTCTGATTCAGCTCCAGAAGTGCCTCTGCTAGTATCAGTAAAGCCACAGATTTGGCCTGATTGGTCATTACCCCTTCATCATTTTCTTTTTCTTTTTTTTTTTTTGCTTTTTGGAGGGCAATTGGGGTTAAGTAACTTGCCCAAGGTCACATGGCTAGGTTTTTGTTTGTGTGTTCGTTAAGTGTCTGAGGCCAGATCCGAACTCAGGTCCTTCTGACTCCAGGGCCAACACTCTACTCACTGCGCCACCTAGCCACCCCTCATCATTTTCTTGAGGGGAATAAAGAAAACTCCCTTCCCATCTTCCCTGCCCTTTACCATCAGCAGAAAGTCATTCTCTCTGCTGGGCAAAGGGAGGAGGTGAGAGCTGCACTCAGGCCAACCCTAAGCTCTGGCTACCTGTTGGCCATAGCTACCTCTACTGGTAGCTAACTAGACCACAAGTTCCCTTGGGGCAGAGACTGTGTCTCATCTAAAGGTTGCATCTCCCCTAGCACTATAAGCACCTCGCAAACCCTGTTGATCAGTTGATTAAAATAACCGTGAGGTTCTTGAGAGTAAAAGCAAAGTCAATGGAATTCTGTTTTGCATGATTTCACATGTATAAATCATGTCACATTTCTTGCCTTAAAAATGGGTGGGAAAAGAGTATGAAGAAGAGAATTTGGAACCCAATCAAACATTTTTAAAAAAATTAATTAAATTTATTTTCTTTGGAACCCAATTAAACATTTTTAAAAAAATTAAATTAAATTTATTTTTTTTGGAACCCAATTTTAAAAAACTGAATGATAAAATAGATTATACCTTAAAAAAAGGAAAAGTGAATTGGGTTTTGCTTTTGTGTCCCCATCACCTCGCACAGAGGCTGGCACACAGTAGGCACTCAAAAACTGTTGGGTGATTTGAACTGGATAGACTGTGGTGGGTGCTCAGTAAACACTTGCTAAATTGAATCAATATCTAAAGATAACTCCTCTTCCTATGTTGTCCCTAAAGTAGTCTCACCATGTTCATCTTCAGAGGTTTGCTGATTTTCACAAGGTCAACATGTCTGCAGCTGCCTGTGGCCAATGCTACACATATTCATTTCCTGACCTTGGAAGCTACAAAAGGTTCCCACCGAGTGGCTGCATGTTTAACCCTTTGAAGGCTACAGACAAGTATGTACAAATCCCCTGCAGGGTCCGATGGTTGTTTTCTTTGTAGGTCTTCCCTGGGGCCTAAAATTATGAGTAGTTCTTTTAGGTGCCTACAGTGGGTGGCAAGACATGCCCGTGAGGGAGTAAGAAAGCAACTGGGCTTTGTATGATAGCAAACATAACAACAACAATAATAAAGCTTTACACAGTACTTTAAGGTTTGCAAAGCATTCTCCAGATTTTATCTCCTCTGAGACTCACAACAACCTTTGAGAGAGGTGCTATTATTTTCTCCCTTTTAAAGAAACCGAGGCTGAGACAGTTTAATTGATTCACCCAGGACCATACTGCTCTTAATTGTCAGAGCCAGGATTAGAACTCAAGTCTTCCTGTTTCCAAATCCAACAGGCTATATTCACTATATACCATTTAGCTGCCTTTAGTTAACATTTTTTAGTGTCTTAAGCATTATTCACAAAGTATGTTACATATAATTTATGTGCGTATAATATATTTTATACATGTAAATATATATATTATATAATATAATTATATATAATTTTATATACATATGTGTATAATTTGATCCTTACAATAATCTAGTTAAGCAGGTGCTATTTCCTATTCTCATTCTTACAGATGAGAAAATTTAATCCAAGAAAAGGATTAAATAAAATTTAATCCAGGAAAAAGATACCTTGCACTTACATAGCATTTTAAAATAATCTCCATATGTTGTCTCATTTGGATCTTTCAATAACCTTGTATGCTAGGTATTAGTACCTCTATTTTCCAGGGGAGGGGAAACTGAGACTCAGAGAGGCTTGCATGATTGGCCCATGATCATACGGCTAAGAGGCAGATTTGAGCCCAAGTCTTCCTAAATCTAAATCTATGACTTTATGTTGCCTCTGGGAAATCTAGGAGTACAATGAATGATACTAATGATGATCGTAGCCAGCAATGCCATAGCACTTGAAGATTTACAAAGTTCTATATATGTTACCTCATGTGATCTGCACAGCAACTCTAGGGGCTAGACACTTTTTATCCCCATTTTACAGATGGGGTAACTGAGGCTGAGAGAGACTCCAGGGACACACCACTGGTAGGTGTCTAAAGCAGCTTTGGAACTCAGGTCTTCCTGACTCTGGGTCCAACGTATTGAACCTCCTGCACAAACTTGCTCCCTCTAGAATCAGAAGGGCCTAATGAACTCAGGACTAAAAATGCACATCGACCCTCTTGGCCCCAGTTACAGTAAGAGCCTTAGCTGGTATAATAAGCTAAGTTAGCATCAGTGTGGCATGAAGCATTCTATGCAAACAAACACAGGGTTGGATTTCTACTGTGGCAGGGAAATTGGCTGAACCCAAGTCAGAAGTACCGCATCATGAGGCAGGCCTCATGCGTGGTGAGCGGGTGGATAGGGAGGGAAGGAGGAAGGGAGAAAGAGCAGAAGAGAACATTTCAGATCCTTTCTTCCCTGACTCATAGGGCACTCAATGCTGCTGGTGAATCAGGGAACAGAGTGCTCTTCACCTGCCAAATGAGTACAGAGAGTTCTTGGTGATGGCAATCACCTTCTCCCACGACACCCCCTTCCCGGTACTCAAACACCTGGAAGCCTTGATGAAGAGCAAGTGGTTTCTACACTTTTATGAGAAAGACACTGAGTGATGAGTAAATCAGTTAATAGCAAGGTGTTTTGTTTTGTTTTTTAGCGGTTTTCTTTGTCGGGCATATAGAAGTCAAAGTCAATAAGGGTTTTTAAGGATTCACTGTGCTAAGTGCTGGGGATACAAAGAAAGGCAAAAACAGTCCCTGGCCTCAAAGAACTTACAATCTAATGGGAACAGAAAGTGTGAGAACAATTATGGATGCAAAGGATATATGAAAGATACCTTGGAGGTTATATCCCAGGGAAGGCACTAGCTTTAGGTAGGATGGGAAAGGCTTCTCATAAGTGGCAAGGTTTTAGCTGAGATTTGAAGGAAGCCAAGGAAGCCAGACAGAAGAGGGAGGATTCCAGGAGTGTTGATGGGAGGCAACCTGAGATAGTAGAAATCATCCTGGATCTGGGTCAGAGTTTTTTGTTCAAATCCTGGCTTTACCTATTATGTTGTTATTGTTGTTAGGTCTGACTCTTTGTGACCCATCTGGGCTTTTCTTGGCAAAGACCCTGGAGTGGTTTGCCATTTCCTCCTCCAGCTCATTTAACAGATGAGGAAATTGAAGCAAACAGGGTTAAGGACCTTGCTCAGGGTCATACAGCTAGTAAGTATCTGAGGCTGGATTTGAACACATGAAGGTGATTTTGCCTGACTCCAGGCCTAGCACTCTATACACTGTGCCACCTAGCTGCCTCATACCTTGGTATATAAAAATCTGCCTTAGACATTTACTAACTGTATAACTCTGGGCAAATCACTTAACCCTGTTTGCCTCAGTTTCCTCATCTGTAAAATGAACCAGAAAAGGAAATAGCAAACTACTCCAGTAACTTTGCCAAGAAAACCCCAAATGGGGTCATGAAGAGTGAAACTGAAAAATGACTGAACTGTCACACTAAGTCACTTAATCTTATCTGTTCTCGTTTGTTTGTTTTGGTCTTTATGGAAGGGGAAGGCAGAGCACTTGGGGTTAAGTGACTTGCCCAAAGTCACACAGCTAGTAAGTGTTAAGTGTCTGAGGCTGGATTTGAACTCAGGTCCTCCTGACTCCAGGGCCAGTGCTCTATTCGCTGCACCACCTAGCTGCCTCTCTTAATCTTATCTGTAAAATGGTTATTAGACGAGAAGACCTCTGAAGTCCTTTGTAGCCCTAAATTTGTGCTTCTATCAACATACTGCTTCTCAGCAAAGATTTAGCTCAGTTGTCTGTGCCTTCCTCATTTGCGATGATAGTAAATACTGTGCTTGCCCACTTTAGAGCCTTTCTAGGGAGGGAGTGTTCAGGCCAAATGAGGATCAGCCAAAGAAAGCTAGGATGTTTAACCTGGAGAAGAAAAGACTTAGTGGGCACTCAAGATCACAGATTTTGAACTGGAACAGACCTTAGAGGTCAACTTGTCCAACCCCTTCTTCTCACACATAAGGAGAATGGGAGGCCCAGAGGAGTGACCTTTAGTTTAAGGTACACACCGAAAAGGGCCTTAAGATGTATTTGCAATAATAGAACTGGGTTCTCTTTGGTGGCAGTGAGCTCACCATCGCCGGATGAGTGAAGAAGGCTGATCAGAGATACTGACTATTCATACTCACATCCAAGATGGACCAGAACAGAATAATGAGGTCTCTTCTAACCCTGAGATTCTATGATTTTATGGTAATTGGTGTTCAAAATGATTGCCCTCTGGCAGTGAAAGATCCTGGGATGCCTTCTGAATCATCCAGGGAGGATTTAGCTGCATTTTTTTTTTTTTTAGTTCTCAAGTCTTTGAACGTGGCTCTTCCTTATATGGTATGTTATATGTAAGAGCTCTCAACTGATCAGAATATTCATTTAGCTCAAACACTCTGTCCCTCAACTGTGTTGGATAAGTGGGCATTTATAGGATCTGTGTGTAGACTGTTGATTTTGTAGCTTATATATTAAAAAAAATGAACAGAAGGAAAGCCAGAAGGAATCACAGACAAACAGGACATATTGTGGGTGCTATTATTATCGTGTTGAAAGTTTGATGTTGAATTTATTATATATTTAAAAAGAAAAGCAAGCTCTTTATAATTGAGATTCTCAGTTTCTTGTACAATCCCTTCCTTCTGTTCTACAGTGTCTATGGAAATGCTTGTTTCATTTGGTGTTTGTTAAGTTCAGAATAAAATGAAAGAAAATGTTAAAAAATATATATACTTTGTGGTTCATCCATGGCAAAGATCAGCCCCAAATCATGTTTATGCCCCTGAGAGCCTTTTGCCCTGCCTTCCCCCTTGGTCTGTTTTTGTGTGCTTGGGGAATTTGGGAGACTAAACAAAACATGATCAGGACAAATGTATTTTTCTTAACAGGAGGACCCATACCCGGGAATTCTTTCCAATTACAGTATAACTCATCAGCTGTTTTTGTGGTATCTGGGCCACTCTGTTCTTCCATTATAACTTGGCTCTTTGAGAGCTGAATGCATTATACTCAATACTCAAGTGCTTCATTCTCATTGTGGTGGCAGTGGTGGGGGTGGGGGTAGGGGTTGATTCTATGACCCTGGGTGCTTCCAAGACTATGCCAGTTAAGTGCAAGCTCTGGCAGGTTCTACCAAGCTGGAGAGGCTTCAAGTACGGGCCTGAAGAAGGACTGAGTCTGTCATCAGGGGACCAGCCTACTTAAATTTGGACAAGCTCATCACCAGGTTGGCTACAGAGGGATGAAAATTTGGCCACAACAACTCTTGGGGACTGTTTACTAGGCTGTAAGAGGGCTTGAGCTATACATTGGTATGGCAGCGTGGTCACTGGACTTGGGATCAGGAAGACCTGGTTTCCCATCCCAGTTCAGATAGTTTACTCATGGTATGAACTAGGCAAGCCTCTTATACCCTTTGTGCCTCAGTTAACTCACCCGCAAAATGAAGGGACCTTGAAAGTCCCTTTTATCTCCAATGCTACACCCCAACAGACTGTCTAATACCCCCACTGCCGATGAAATCATGGATCCTTAAAGCACTGAAGTAGGTGGATGGAAAAATAGACAAAAGGAAAAAGAAAGAGAAAGCAGGAGGGTCGTACTAGCAGTACTAGTATCTCTGAATAGAGATAATGGAATACAAAGGATAATATAGATGTATATTTGGGTATTTCAAAAGCTTTAGTGTAGCACTGACTTTTGGGAAACCTTGCATGTGTGTGTGTGTGTGTGTGTTACCATATTATTTATTCTTTTTTTTTTTTAAAGCAATTGGGGTTAAGTAACTTGCTCAAGGTTACACGGCATATTATTTATTCTGTTGGCTGTGTCTTTTCTTCCAGACTACAAGCTCTTAATTAGAAGTGACTCTATCTTCTCTGTTTTGTAGAGTTCTGCAAAGTAGCCAATCCCTGTGCCAGGCCCCCAGTGAGTGTTCCATAAACATTTACTGGTGATGACATAATGATAATAGATGGAAAAAAACCAGTTCTCTCTGGGGAAAGCAATGTGGTCACACAAGTCAGGGTAGATGCTGGTGCCATGTGGCCTTGGGCCACCAAGGTGACCAAGTGGCAGCGATTTTGTCTAGCAGGGCTTTGGACAAAATATAATTTCAGCATTCAGGTCTAAGGGAGATATGTCCTCAGCCGTCATGAGGAATTTTTGCTCCTGGGGCAACCACCACAAACCACACCCAAGAAAAGCCACATGAAACACACCCTCAAGCTGAGGGTTAGGGTGGGACATGGCCTGGGAGAGGGACCTGGGCTTGGGTGGGGAGTAGCAAGACAGAGCGGGGCAGAGGAGTTCATCCCAGCCACCTTGTAGCTCCCTATTTGAATTATTTTTGTCACAGTAGTGATAAGCACTCTTGTTTCTACAGTGGTGAAACACCACAGGAGCTGTTATTGCCCTCTAAATTTGGTGCCCTCCAAAGATGGCAGTCTGAGGAAAAGCCCTGATTGCCTCACCCTAGTTACAGCCATATGGCAGACTGGACACCCCACACTTTTAATAGGGCTCCAAGTGCTTTTTTTGTTGTTGCTTGGAGCCCTGGACTGGAAGTTGTTGCTTTTGCCTCCTGCTATCTCCACTTCTTGCCAAATCACATATATGTATATATTTCTCCTGTCCCAGTTGGGCCTCTACACCACACCCATTTCCACTCAGATTGAGCTCACACTCAGCATAGGAAGGATGTGGGGCCACAATCATTCTTTTCTTCAGAAGTATGCGAATTGTAATCACATTAATACTAGTGCCTCTGAATACAGAGACCTGAATTAGAGAAATGATTATTTCTTTCTTCATTAATAACTAATTATTGAATTAGGACCAAGGTTTTTCCCCTTTTCTACTTCCTCATCCAGAAAGCAAGCAGTGTGGGAAATCTTGGGCAACGACTTACCCAAGCTAAGATCTAATCAAAGACCGCTATAGAAATTCCAAGTTGAGATGAATGGGTGAATTCCTGCTCATTATGTTTACTCAGGTCTGGGAAAATATCAGACAGCTGATATACAAGTTGATAAGGCTTTTTGACCAAAACGTGGGTGATCCAAGTCATGTGCCCCCAAGACCCTCATTAGATTGAGCCCGCTTCTCATTAAATATGCATCCTCTCATTACTTGTTAACTAATCAGAGACAATTGCCGCCCTTCCAAGGGCATATAAGCATAAAATGCTAGCATTATTAATAAAATGATTAATTACCCAGAAATGCTGTCTCCAACTTTTAAAATGTCATAATACAAAGGATGACAATGCTACTTTACACACATTGTAAATAGATTCTGTCAGCCCTCCATTAAAGTATATGCTCCTTGAGGGCAGAGACTGTTTCAAAAAATTGCTTTTTCATAGTATCCCCAAGGTTTTGCACAGTGAACTAGTACATAGTAGGTACTCAATAAATGTTTATTGGTTCATTGATTGATTTAAAAAGATTTTATTTCATTGGTGGTAGGTATTTCTTCGAACCCTCACTGACCATCACAGCACCTGGCACAAGAGTAGTGCCAGATAAATAAACAGATGTTTATTGACTGACTTCTACCACCAAGACAGATTATAATCCAGCCATACCTTAGGAAATGGGTTTGTGAATTTATGTGGCCAACCTTCTGGTAAGGAATCCTTCTCTGGGGGTATAGAATATAGGAGGGAAAGTAACAAGGCCTATAATGCAAAAGTGTCAAACACAGGGTCCCACCTCCTGAGTGCAACTTGGATCAAATTAAAATCTAACTGAGGAATATTTAATGAAAAAAGACCCATTACCATAGACCATAGATAAGTCAATATGTGACTAGTAGGGGTCATCATGTACTTTAGTGGCTATCATTTCTACTATATTTGATTTTGATGTCACTGGTGTGGTGGAGAGAGCATTGTAGTTAGGAGGACCTAAATTCAAATTCCACCTCAGGCACTTAATTGTTGTGTGACCCTGGGCAAGTCACTTAACCTCCATGTGCCTTGTTTTCCTCATTTGCAAAGTGGGAGATGAGTTGAACTTGATGGCCTTTAAAGTGCCTTCCAGCTCTGGATTTGAACTCAGAGAATTTCAAGTCCCATTTCCACCACGTGTTCATTGTGTGACCATGAGATGATTCCAGTCTCTAGAACTGGGCAAAATAAGGGGGTTGGCTTAGATGACTAACTTAGCCTTGCTCTTAACGAAGAGCCACCCAGTCCAGGGCTGGCTCTAATGGGAAGCCTTTTCAACTAGCTAGAACCTGCCAGTGTTTTATGCTCAGCACCCAAGTGCTTGATAAAATATTTGTTGAATCCAATTGAATTGAATTGTGCTGCCCTGCTGTAGCCTGCAGGAGCCCAAAGGCATCTCTACATGAGACATTTGAATAGTTCAGTGGTAATAGTGGTTGGCTTTGGAGTTAACTAAACATTTTACACATAATATTTCATTTGATCTTCGTAGCCCCGTTTGACTTATAATAGTCCCACGAGTTAGTACTCGTGCCCATTTTAGAGATGAAGAAACTGAACATTAGAGAGATAAAGTGATTTGCCCAGGGTCACATAGAGGCAGGATTTGAACCCAGGGATTGTTGACTCCAAATGCAAAATAGCTTTGTACCCATTCACCTAACTCGTACTTGTGAGTGCCTGTTGTGACCTGGGTAGGAAGACAGCTACCATTTCACACGAGGGCACTCCCACTTTCTCTAAACTGCCATGTTGTTTCCTTTCCCTTCCTTCCACCCCAATTACTTTTGGCTGTTCCAAAGACAGCATCAAGGAAGACTATTTTCTCTTGGCCCTGCTCCCCTTTTTATGCCTCTTACTGTCTTGGACAGGTTGGGGGAAAACTAGTAGGTTCCCATTGAACAATCCGATTGGACCCCACTTGAGCAGCCAACTTTTCTTGGCGAGGAAGTTAACCCTCATCTCCCAAGAAGCCTCTCACCCTCCTGGTGCCTCTCCTCAGTCTATGTTGCAATTCCCCCACCTGCCTCCATCAAAGAGCACCTTGTTTTCCCAACTGAATCAACATCAGCAGCTGGACAGGGAGCACAACCAGGCCCTACTTCATGGGTCCTCTCCTAGGTTCAGGCCTATTATTCCCCTCGTTTGGAGTTGGGGAGATGTTTGCCTTGTGTGGAGTGATGCTTGTTGCCTCCTGGACACCAGAAGCACAAGGCATGTTAGCTAATTAAACATTGGGTGTGGTTATCCCCAAATAAACATTCTCTGGGCATAGTGAATTCAGATATGCTCCTGTAGTTTTCTTAAAGGTGTAATTATCTCTTGGAAAACCAGGCTCCTTGAAGCTTACCAATGCCGGCTGGGGCTGGGGTGCCCTGGGAAGGGTTTTTGAGTCCTGCCCTGTGATTTCATTAGTGCGAGATTAATGTCAGTGTGGGCAGAAATTCCCTTAACCAACCTAGAAAATTACCTGGGGTCCCTGAAAAGTAATGTGATTTCGCTAGCATCACACAGCCAATTTTTTTGAGAGGAAGGATTTGAAACTAAGTCTTTCTGCCTGTAAGGTTGGGTTTTTGCCTATTTACCTAAAGGGAAATGCAGATAGAATTTAGATTATTTTGGTTTTGTTTTCATTTTAATTCTGTCCCTTTCAGTTACTGTTCCCATGGAATACTGTAGCTAGTTCCTGAGTCTTGGGGAGAATACTCCAATACCTAATACCTGAAGAGATGAGACCTCAAAACTTCTTAAAATATAGTAATTATGCAGCTGATAAGTTCACAGCTGTCGCTGGCATTGTATGCAGAGTAAGAAGAGCAAAATACTAGATTTAATTTGACAACAAAGCCTATGAGACACCTACTGTGTGTTTCAGTTACTGTACTAGAGGCAGGGAAGAAAATGACAAAACCAAAATGAAACCATTCCTGCCCTCAAGTAGCTTATATTCTAGGGGCGGGGGGCAACATAAACTTGAATATTAAATACTGATATATTCACAAGAAAACCTAAATGATTGGCACTGATAATTGGGAGAGTGACGGACAGCCTCTTATAGGAGATGGCACCCAGGTGAGAAGCTTGAAAGGCTTCCCAAAGGTAGAGGTGAGGAGGCTTTGGAGGTGAGAGGAGAAAGCCTGTGCAAAAAAACCAAGATAGGGGTGGTGGTGGGGGTGGAGTGTTGTGTACAGGGAAGGCAGGCAGACCAGTTTGATTGGAGCAGAGAGAGGGTGAGCAAGAGTCACATGAAATCAGTCTGGAATGATTGGCCAGAGCCAAATTGTGAAAGACTTTAAATACCAAAGAAAGATGTTTGTATCCAAGAGATAACAGGGAGTTAGGGAAACTTCTTGAGAAAAGGGGAGTAGATCTGTGCTTTGGGAATATGGGCACCATGGGATTCTAGCTCTTAGGCATGATTTCAGTGAGGACACCTCCAGATGGCTCCAGCACACATTCGCTAGCAGTTTACTTAGAAAACCTTAATGACTGATTGTCGGAGTGGCCATGGAATATTCCCTGAGTTTCTTTGAACCTCAAACTCTTTATTGACAAAATGGAGAATGATCTCTCTTTCACAGGAATATTGGAGAAAAAAGCCCTAAAATCTTTAAATGTTCCATAAATAGAAATTATTAATAACATTATAATTGTTCTTCTGTGAAAGTCTGACTCTGATGCCTCCTTGTGGTGTGAAGCAGACCCTGGCCTCTGCTAGTGGGGCTGTCTCCCACCGAGGAGGTACGGGTATGGGCCCTGCCTGCAATGTGCCTGTCATCTGTCAACTAAAGACCAACCTTATTAAATTGTGAATGCTATAGCACAAGAGGATTGGCCACCAGCTGAGTTTGTGCAAGGCATCTCATTAAGATTGTCCCCTAAGATGTGGATGGATTGCAATCTGAATTGATGAAGTACCCACATTAATGAAAACATAGATCCCTAACATTTGACCTTAAGTGACTGAGGTCACTATGGCCTCCAGAGAAGCTTTGAAGACTCCGAGGAGAGTGGAGAAGCATATGGTGGGCAATAATGATTATGTAGGATATAATCTCATATAGGATATATATATATAAATATAATATGTATACATATATATATATAATCTCAATATAGGATATAATCTCATACATGAAGGACCTCAAGAAAAGACAGGCTAGGTCAGTCACACAGTGAAATTAAGAGATAGTTGCGCATTCCACTGGTATCCTTCTAATGTTAAAAGAATGAGGAGAAGGCCCCCAGCATGGCAGGTGAAGGTTCTGGGGAAAACCGTAGAAGGATACGAATCACAAGAAATGGCCAAGCATGAATGGATTGGCGAGTGCCCACTTCAGTGAGATCACAGATACACTGGAGTATTGATATATCTGTCATTGGTTTTTGTGCCATGGACTCCTTGGTCTGCTGAAGTCTTTAACTGCTTCTCAGAATTATGTTTTTAAATATGTAAAATAAAAATATATAGAATTACAAAGTAAGCCAATCATATTGAAATATGATTGTCAATATATATAAAAACTTTCACGCATATATAAACTATATATTCATACTGAAATATACATATCTACATATATGGTATTTTTATATATACTACATATTTGCAAATATATATAAGGTATATATATGTATATAGTTTATGTAAAATTTCATATACTCGTGTGAACTTTATATGTACATAAAATATATATTTACATATAAATATATGTGACTATATATTTCATAGATACAGATATTTATTTAAAAATTTTAATGTTTATTTTAAATATTCATTATAAATAGCATATTATAGATTATAACAGAAATATTATTTATTGACTATAAACATATAAATAGAAAATTATAAATGTATAAAGTATATATGTGTTTACATATACTTATAAAATTCATTGACACCAACTTAGGAACCCTTGCAAAGGGTTCTTACAAAGAGACACTCATTTGGGTGAAGGCAATGTCTCCAGAAGGCCCCTCTTAAAAAGCACATGTTCCCTGGGAAAGGTGTCAAATTAACATGTCTCCAATTATAAATCAATAGGCCCTTCAAATTGGAAGGGACCGTAAAGATGATTTCATATAATTCCTTAATTTAAAGGTGAAAAAACAAAGGCCTAGAGAATCTAAGAGAATTGTTCAAGGTCATGTAGCTTAGCCAGTGAAGGGCAGAGCTGGAAGCAGATTTCACATCCCTTGATACCAACCAAGGTCCTTTTGCTTTCTGACACACAATGTTAAGTACCTACCTGGGAGCAGAGGGTGGAGTACCAAAGGGAGAAGACTCAGGTTAGGTAAATTCTGATGGACTGGAAGAGGTTGAGAGTGCTGGGTAGCTTGGGCCTTGGGCCCCTGGGATGCATGTGTATGCACAGTCGGGTAGACACTGTGTGGGGGTAGATAGATGCTAAATGGCTGTCTGTGTGTATTGGGTTGGGAGGGAGGATCAGAGGCAATGGGAGAGGGGAATCTGGAAGCAGCTTCTCTTACCTCCCACTTTTGGCCTAAATCAGACCTGCTGTTGGGCTGGCAGCCCTTGCTGGGCTGGGCCACCTCTGCCAGGGTGGCATAAGCTTGCCCTCCATTTTTCTGCAGCCTTTCCATCCTATCAGCAGTAGTGGTGACAGCTCCTGGACTGCCAGTTGTTTTCTTGTTTGCTTTCCTGGAATGCCATGGTCAGGAAAGTGCCAGGCAGAGCTGTGCTGCTGCTGGAGCACCCCTGTGGGAGAGGAATTTCCTCGGGGGCACAAAATCCTCATTAATGGCTGACAGCTCTGGGAAAGCTTGAGAGGTGGCACCTGGGTCGGGCTTGCCAGTGTGCTTGGCAGGCAGCCTCCCTCCAGGCAGTCTT
>WOXC01004888.1:70000-177500 GCA_011680675.1 Gymnobelideus leadbeateri
ACTGGGAGAAGGGGAAGAGGAGTGGTAGAATAAAAGAGGCATGAAAGAGCTTTTACAATGCAGGGGAAGATGGGGTGAAGGGGGGAGCACTTGAACCTCACTGTCATTAGAATTGGCTCAAAGATGGAGTAACATACACACTCAGTTGGGTATAGAAATCTATCTTACCCTACAGGAAAGTAGGGAAGGAATGGGATTAGAGAGGGGGGAGGGCTGATAGAAGAGAGAACAGATTAGGGGAGGTGGTAATCAGAAGCAAAACACTTTTGAGGAGGGACAGAATGAAAGGGAAGAGAGTAAGATAATCAAGGGGAAAAATAGAATAGAGGGAAATAGCAATCATAACTGAAAAAAAATTACAGAAAGTTTCTCTGATAAAGGCCTCATTTCTCAAATATATAGAGAATTGAGTTAAGTTTATAAAAAATAAGAGCTATTCCTCAACTGATAGTGGTCAAAGAATATGAACAGTTTTCAGATGAAGTAATCAAAGCCATCTATAGTCATCAAAAAAATTCTCTAAATCACTATTGATTAGAGAAATGCAAATTGAAACAACTCTGAGGTACTACCTATCAGATTAGCTAATATGACAGAAAAGGAAAATGACAAATGTTGGAAGGGATGTGGGAAAATTGAGACACTACTGCACTGTTGGTGGAATTGTGAACTAATTCAACCATTCTGTAGAATAATTTCGAACTATGCCCAAAGGGCAATACCCTTTGACCCAGCAATTCCACTACTACATTTATATGACAAAGAAATTAAAAAAAAAAAAAGAACAGAAAGGAAAAGGACCTATATGTACAAAAATATGTATAGCAGTTCTTTTAGTGGTGGCAAAGAATTGGAAATTGAAGTGATGCCCATCCTGAGGAATGGCTGAATTAGTCTCAGTACACGATTGTGATGGAATTCCATTGTGTTATAAGAAATGATGAGCAGAATGCTCTCAGAAAAACCTGAAAAGGACTTATATGAATTGATGCAAAGTGAAATGAGCAAAACCAGGGGAACATTGTACAAGGAACAGATATACTATATGATGATCAACTGTGAATGATTTAGGTGTTCTCAGCAATACAATGATCCAAGAAAATTCAGAAGGACTTATGATGAAAAAATGCTGTCTCCAGAGAAAGAACTGATAAAGTATGGATGCAGATTGAATCATACTCTTTTTTTACTTTCTTCATTTTTTTTCTTGTTTGTGTGTGTGTTTTCTTTCCCAACATGACTAATATGGAAATATGTTTTGCATGACTGCACATGTAGAACCTATATTAATTGTTTGGATTCTCAGTGAAGGGGGAATGTGGGGAGGAGGAAGAGACTTTGGAACTCAATATTTTAATAAAAGAATGTTAAAATTGTTTTAATATGTCATTGGGGGAAAATAAAATACTAAGTAAATAGTGTGTGTGTGGTGAGAAGATAATGAGCTCTGTTTTGGACATGTTGAGATTGAGATATTACAGGACGTCTAGTTTGAAGTGGACAATAGTTTGTGATGAAACACTGGGGCTCAGGAGAGATACCTGAGTCATCTACATAAGGAGGGTAATTGAACCCGTGGGAGCTAATGAAATCACCAAGTAAGAGAGTATGGGGGTGGGAGTATGTGGGCTTGAAATTGATAAAGATATATTGAAGGGTATTGAGGGGTGGTCTTATAGGTAGGAAGGAAACCAACAGAGAGCCATGACATGGAAAAGGTATCCTGGAAGAGAAGATGACCAATGGTGTCAAATGCTACAGAAGTCAAGAAGGCATAGCTTGGTATAGTATATAAAGTGCTGAACTTGGAATGAAGACCTGGTTTTTAAATCCTGTTTCATACACTTTCTAGCTGTGTGACCCTGAGCAAAGCACTTAATCTCTGTTTCTTAGCTTTATCTCCCAGATTAATAAAAATGAGGGACCTAAGTCCCTGTCATTTCTAAGTCCATATGTGGTCCAATGAGAAATATGAGGATGGAGCAAGGGCCAATTGTTTTGACACTTCAGAGATCACTGATAATGTTGGAGACAGAAGATTCAGGTCAGTAATGAGCTTGGAAGCCATACTGCAAAAGGCTTTAGAAAAGAGAGGAAATAAAGTTCAGGCACCAAATGTAGATGAGTTTTTCAAGGAATTTACTTGAAGAGAAGAAAGATGTAAGATAATCACTAGGCAGGGGTGGTAGGACCTAGTCAGGGTTTTCTTTTCTTTTCGGAGGGCAATTTGGGGTTAAGTGACTTGCTCAAAGTCACATGGCCAGTTTTTGTGTTTAGTGTCTGAGGCTGGATTTGAACTCAGTCCTCCTGACTCCAGGGCTGGTGCTCTATTCACTGTGCCACCTAGCCACCCCTGAACAGAATCCAGGGTTTTCTAAGAATGAGGGAGACAGGTATGTTTTTAAGGCAACAGGAAACTATTAGATAGTAAGAGATTGAAGATTAGAGGGCAAGGTGAAAGAAAGACAATATTCTGCAGGAGATGGGGTGGGTAGAATCAAGGGTACATGTAAAGGAGCTGACTTTGGGAAGGCTACAGGTCACTTCTTCAACAGAGATTGAATTAAAGGTGAAGATAGTCAGGAGTAGGATTATGTCACAAGGAGTAAAGATAATGAGAAGAGTGGGGTGGTTGACTTTTTTTTTCCCCTCCTTATTGTAGTATGAAACAAGATCCTCAGCTGAAAAGTTGGGGAAAGTGATGGTATAGGAAATTAGAGAATAAAAGATTTGGAACAGGTGCTGTGGTGAGATAGAGAATCAACTAGGGAGAAATGTAACGGTTGCCTTGCTGCTGTGAGGGACCAGTTGAGACTAGATAGCATACATTTGTAGTGGATCCAATCAACATGGTTTCTTGATTTTATTCAAGTCTGTTCAATAGAGTATGAAAAGAAAGGAGGCATATATAGTGACAGTCAACCAGGGTTGAGGTCTACAAGGCTTGATTGGTAGTCTGACAAGGAGATTAGGTCCTCAGTTGTAGAGAATAATATCGAATTGAACTTGTTGAGCAAGGGTTTGAGATTGGGGGTGGGAGGAGAATGTAATCAGAACAAAGGTTCTGCATAACGTAGCCTGGGAAAATACTAGAAGTAGAATAGGAGTGGTGTTGGAGGTATGGAACGAGATATTAGAAGGATTGGGTGGAAATGGATGGGAATAAGGGAGCAGACAACAGGGATTGGGGAAAGGGGTTTGTTCTTTGGCAGTCAGAGGATCTCCATCCCTGGGATGGGCAGAGTAAATTGGAACTAGAATACACTAACCACTGGGGAATGACTCCAGGGAAGGCTTCGGTGAATAGGAGGAGTTCTGCTGATGAAGACTGGAGTTTAGAAGGTTAAAAATTTCTCCTCTATCTTGACCTTCAAAGTCAACAGTTGTTGTTGTGCCCTCCGGTATCTGGAGACCAGACAAAAGCAAGTGTAAACAAGACTTGGTGGGGGTATGTCCTAGGAACAGAAAAATCTAATTTTTAAAAATGCAGAGAAGAACTCAAGCAGTTGGGGCTAGTCAGTCTAGGGCCAAATAGCCCTCTGACCTCAGAAGGTCCTGAGGGCATCACGATGGTAGAGTCTAATAACTGGTGTTCATAATAATGACCCTGAGTCATGAAGAAAAGACTAAATTGTGTGCAGCCTACTCTGGTTGTGAAGGCAGTGAATGGTATGTAATGTATTTCAGCCAGATTTCTAACTAACATGATTAAAATAAAAAAGTTTGAATGCTCAAGGAACAATCCCTCAACTATTTAGAAAACTCATTGATTTATGAGTACAAGGACTCATTGATAGAATGGATGCCATGTCATAAGAAGATTCATTCAATGAAGTGAGGCTGTTTAGTCTGGAGAAGGGAAGACTTAGGGGTTTTGTGATAGCTTCCTGCAAGTATTGGCTATCTCTGGTAGAACAGGGATTAGGTTTATTCTTGGCCCCAGAGTGTCAAACCAGAGGTAGTGGGTGGAAGACATAGAGAAGTACATGTACTTTAATATAAGGAAATCTTTTCAACAGTTAGAGCTATTCACAAAGGAATTAGGCAGTCTTGGGAGGTAGCAGGTTCTCCCATCATAGGATGCTTTTAAAGAGAAATTGGATAGCAATCCCTGGGCATGGCTGCATAGGGGGCTTTCAAATAGGAATGGGCTGGATTTGATCTCTGAGGTCCCTTCCAATTTATATTCTGTGACTACCATCATTTCCCAGGGCTTCGAGAAAACTTGAGGTTTTATATCACTTGATCTACGTGGTAACTTTTTTGGGAAGGGAGAATCACTTTTCCCAATTTAGAACAACATTTGATTTGAGATATGAAAATCTTCTCTCAGGGAAAAAGTGAAATATTTTCATTGTTTTCAGTATAGTACATGCTTGCTTGTTTCTTGTGAGAAGATCAGGAAATACTTTTTCAAGGCAGTAGGGAGGTAGGATTGTGTAGTGGAAAGAGTACTTGACTTGGGGTCAGGAAGACCTGAGTTCAAACCCTGCCTTTGGCACTTACAGTAATGTGCCCCTTGCCAAGCCACTTAACTTCTTGGGATTTCAGTTTCTTCAACAGTAAAATGGGGATAATCATTGTAATGCCTAATGAAGTGGGAGGAAAATCTTAACCCCTTTTCCAGGGAGAGGAATAACCCATTCCCTGAGACTTGGTTGGCTCAGACTATTAATGTCCCTTCCTCTTCTCCTAAGTACAATGCAGCTGGGAGGGGCTGGAGGGGCTTTCTCATGCTTGGCTGGTGGATCACCAAGGATCCTTATTGAATATTCTCCTGCTGTGGCTAAGGAGATCTTTTGTTAAATGTATGTGAATAGTCTGAGTGTCTCATTTTGTTACAGTATCAAACCTAAACTACCAGGAGTTAGATCCAGCCCATGTATGTGTTGTGCCTTACAGGATAGCTGTGGGGCGGTGGGAGTAAAGGAAAGAAGGCTGCATTTTTAAGTCAGAAGATGTGAATTCAAACTCAGTTCTCCCACTTACTCTTAGCATGAATTTGAGAGAGTGTGGTGGGTCTCAGTTTCCTCCTTTCTAAAGTGAAAGGTTGAACTAGATCTTTAATTTTTCACTTTCTTCTATCTCCTCTTTCTCTCTTTCTGTCTCTCCTCTCTGTCTCTGTCTCTTTCCTTTCACTCTGCCTTTCTCTTATCTCTCTGTCTGTCTCTATCTCTGTCTCTGTGTCTCTCTCTTCCTCTCTCCCTCTTCCCAACACCTCCCACAATGACCATTCTTTCCTAGTCTCAGAGAGACTTTTTTTTTACTTTCTCATTGCTTTTACTGAGCAGTCCTTCTCTCAGGCAGGACTGTTTGGTGTCTAAGTCTTGAGTAACCTGGGGGAGCTATGATAGTACATATCATTAAAATCTCTTTGGCTCCTTTCAAGTCTGAGTCTGGGAAAAGAGAACCTCTCTTTCCCTCTCTCTGTGACCTTGGCCAACCATAGTCCAGTTTGGCTGCTGTTAAACCCACACAAGGGACCTAACTCTAATTATCTATATCACCTTGGCCAGATATTTTAACCACTCTGAGCCTCAGTTTCCTTAGCAGTAAAAAAGGATGATAATAGTTGCTTTATTTACCTACAGAATTGTAAGGAAAGTAATTTGGAGACCATAGAGCAGCATGCAGAAGTAGCCTATTGTTGCTAGATTCCATGGAAATACTCAGTAATGGAAAATGTGTTTCTTTCTGAACTACCTTTATCCTTTTCTGCTATGTTTTGTTTTTTAAACATAATGACCCTGAGGACATTTGCATAGAATTCATATTAGGAAGCAGCTTTCCACCCCCACTTCCCCTTATGATCACAAGCTTATTTTTCAGACATGTGGGACAGCCTGGAGGGAAAGATGAAGCTTAAAAAATACCTGTTGGGCATTTATGTTGGGTTTATGCCACCCCCAACCCTACCCCAGCCAACAATCATTTGTAATCAACAAGCATTTATAGGTGACTTGAAGATTGACTGGGTTTTCAAGGAACAGACAGGCATTTTCCCAGTGCCTAAAGCATAGTAAGTACTTAGTAAATATTTGTTGAAATGAAACTAAATGAAATATGTGACAATAAATTCTAGTTCTGAATATTGCTTTTTGGATTTTCATGGGTTTCCTTTTTTTTTTTTTTTAAGAAATGGGTGGGAGGGGAGTATAGATAAAGTCCATTACGACAAGTAGGCTCAGCACAGATCTCTGCATAATAAAAATATTTCCAACCAGGGGCAGCTAGGTGGTGCAGTGAATAGAGCACCAGTCCTGGGGTCAAGAGGACCTGAATTCAAATCCAAACTGACACTTGACACACAACATACTTCCTAGTTGTGTGATCTTGGGCAAGTCACTTAACCCCAATTGTCTTGCCTTCTCCCCTCCCCGCAAAAATACTTCGAACCCCTAGTTAATGAATTTTTTAAAAAAATGAGTTCAACAAAACAAGAATTTTACAGTCTTCTCATAATATGTCAAGCAATGGGCAAAGTGCTGGAAATACAAAGTCAAAATGAAAATGTGCTATTAGTGATACAAAATTCAGTTAAGATTTGTAACTGCCCTCATGTTGGTTATAATAGGATAATAGGTAATTATAATATAAAATAATTGCATCAGGAAGGTGCACCATGCCGTGTAAATTGGTGGTGGTAGTGGGGAGTTCATTTCTGAACCAGATATCAAGGGCATCTTCCCAGAAGAGATGTCAATTCAATTGGGCATTGTAAAGGATAGGTAGGGTAGGGAAGGGAAATCTGGTTTCAAAAAAAAAAGAATCCTAAAGATCCCTGTTCAGTCAGTCAATTGACTGAATCAATCAACATGAATTTCTTAAGCACCTATCTGTCTGGCACTGTGCTAGGTATTGGGGTTACAAAGACTCCCTGCCCTCAAGGAGCTTACATTCTAGCAGAGGAGAAAATTCGTATATATACAAATAAATACAAGGATATTCAGAATACACATGAAATGAATACGGGGCAGTTTGGGGAGGGAGGGCACAAGCAATTAGGTGGATCAGGAAAGACTTCATGTAGAAAAATGCCCCAGGCAGTCTCTCTGTTTGCCTCACCCTGACATTGAATGGAGGTGATAGGGTGGCCTAAACCTTGCTAAAATGGTCCTAAGAGGATGGTTTTTGTTTGTAAGATAGATTTCCCTTAGCCAGGGCCTTTAGGAGGACTGTTAGCTCAGGAGTAACAGGACGTGAGAACAGTGACTCATAGAGATAATATTTCATAACCCATCCCTACCTTAAAAAAAGAAGAGACCCCTGCCCCACCCAAGGTTGTCAGCCTGGAACTGCCTGGTAAAAAGGTATATCTGTTGGTTTCTCTCCCTCTGTACAGAGGAAGGCTTCCTTTCCCCCCCTCACTAAGGTCTCCAACCCAACAGGGTCATCTCCTGTTATCGGGGCCTGAGTCACAGTCCTGCACAGGCCTGCCTCCTGCCACAATTGTGATGGGACCTGAGATTACATGGGCTGATTACCTCTCCTTCTCTGAGTTCCATAAAGGTCTCTTTGTTGAGATCTCCTGCCCAAATTCTAGCCTGGCCACTCCCTCCTCTTCCCCCACTCTCCTACACACAGGCTTTGAACCTTGCCATCACACCATATCTGTGTCTCATTCTTTAAACCTATATGCCATTTCTCCAATCTCTAGGAGGTTATCTTTAAGACTAATAGAAAATAGCTGATAGTTTGCTTGTTATCATCCCTGAATGGCTCAACTTTGGGTCTAATTGCTGATAAAGGCTGATGTATTCACCCCAATCAGCAAATCATTGGCACTTTCTTCACATGCTTGTAGAGACTTAGGACTAAACTCACCTGAAGACCATCCACAGGAAGGAGCAGAAACTCCAGAAGTAAGGGACCAAACTACTCAAGTTAGCCTTGCATTATTTTGTATGCAGACATACTCTCCAACTATTTTCTCTAAGTAATAGGGATTCTGTTATTTGATTTTCGAAGAATTCCAACAAGGGAAGTTTTGAGAAAATGACTCTTCACATCATTGGAAGGACTGAGTGACTAGGGCTTTGTCCAGGACACCAACATTTAGAGGGGGCTGATATACTCGATGTCCTAGTACAGAAACAACTGAGGTTTTTGTGATTGCTGCTATTGCTTGTTTTTGAGCAAACCTCTGATTTTTGCAGTTCAGGGAGTTTTCATTAAGGAGCTTTCTCTACCAATGCATTTTAGTACTTCCTCTACCACTCACAACTCAAAGAGTAAACTAATATATTGGAAGTCTAAATGAATTGTCTGGGGTCATGTGGCCAATATGAGACTTCAGAGAATATCTCTCTGACCCTTATATCTACTTTCCTTGCTGCTTCTTAGCACCTAAAAACCAAGAATTATTGTTTAAAATGGGCAGCCACACTCCAAGAAGACCTCCTGTTCTGCTTGGCTTTACCCTGCCTCTCCACAACTGAATTTGTCTTAAAAAGTAGATTTGGAGATGCTTTGGGCCTCCTTTTTTGCTTTGTCTGTGGCACCAAAATTGCTAGTTATAGCTGGTCACTGAGTTCCTACATTTAGTCCCACCGAGATCCTGGGCCTCTTTCCTGGCAACACAGAGAAAAACACTTTCTGGTCTGGTCTACTTGCATTGTGTCACCTTATTTTTGGCAAAGGTGGGGCACTTCTGCTAATACCTGATCAGTCTCACTTCATTACTTCTTCAGTTCTATTTGCAGATTAAGGTACCACCTTTGGTGTTAACACACAGAAATATTAAACATATTGCAAAATCATTGACCTTTCTGCTCAGGAAAAAAAATAATTTTATCAGTACTCATATACTAGTGAATCATCCAAAAACCAGAAGATTTCATCCAGTTCTGCCAAGGGGTCTGAGGCCCCAAAAGAATAATTTTCCTGGTTCTCCACCATCATACCATGGGCCTCTCTTTCCTCTGGTTTGCATTTAGATCTGCTGAAGGGTGGCAGTTTGCTCCAAGCTGGAAGCCTCTTTCCAAGGACTCTCACTCTTATCTTCCTTGGCTATATCATCATCTATAGATTAAGTCATTATCTCTCTTTTTTTTTGGAGGGCAATTGGGGCATAACTGACTTGCCCAAAGTCATATGGCTAGTAAGTGTGTCAAGTGTCTGAGGGCAGATTTGAACTCAGGTCCTCTTGACTCCAGGGCTGGTGCTCTATTCACTGTGCCACCTAGCCACCCCTTAAGTCATTATCTCTACACAGATGACCTTCAAGTCTATACATCCAGCCCTAGTTTTATTCCTGACCTCCAGACCCATATCACTAATTATCTGCTATCCAGTACCACCAAAACAGAACAACATTTCTTCCCTTGGACCCACTCTTTCTCCAAACTTTCCCGTATCACATCACTATCTTTTCTTGGTTCATCTCTTTAATACTTTTCTATCCCTCTTCCTTTATTCCTTAAGTACTTTCTCATTCATTTTGTTTACTTAATATTTTTAGGCTCTCCCTCTTCTAATTCATATTCTCCATCAATTGGACATATCATTCTGTGTCTACTCAGTCTTCTATCATATCCACATAAAGCTTTGGGGATACCCACACTTGAGGATCAGGAAATGGATCGTTTATTCCTAACAGCCTCAAATTATGGTATCTGACATTCCTTCAACCTACAGATTATATGATCTTTCCCCACTCCCCTGCCCCATATCTCAGTCTGATAAACTTCTATCTTCCACTCTTAGGTAAGCAAATAGCTCTGAACAAATACTATATGGTGATACCCCACATGTGAAGTTAGTTAAGAGTTGGAGTTCAGCCATTCCCTAATTGATTAATTGTCAAAGGATATGAACAGGCAGTTTTCAAAAGAAGACATCAAAGCTATCTATAGTCATGTGAAAAAAATGCTCTAAATCACTATTTATTAGAGAAATGCAAATTAAAACAAATCCTAGGTACCCCCTCACACCTATCAGAAATGACAAATGCTTGAGGGTGTATGGGATAAAAGGTACACTAATGAATTGTTGGGGGAGTAGTAAACTGATCCAACCACTCTGGAGAACAATTTGGAACTACATCCAAAGGGTTATAAATCTGTGCACACCCTTTGACATCAGCAATATCACTATTAGGTCTATACCTCAAAGAGATCAAACAAAAAAAGGTCTATATGTAAAAATAATTTTTTGGTAAAAGGGCCTATATATAAAAATATAGCAGCTCTTTTGAGGTGGCAAAGAATCAGAAATTGAGGGGGTGTGCATCGATTGAGGAACAGAAGAATAAGTTGTGGCACATGATTGTTATGGAATACTATTGTGCTATAAGAAATGAAAAGGGGGGTGGTTTCAGGAAGACTTATGTGAACTGAAGCAAAGTGAAGTGAGCAGAACCAAGAGAACATTGTACACAGTAACCGCAATATTGTAAGGATAATCAATTGTGAAAGACCTGTTTATGTCATCCCTACTATGTGCCAGGTACTATGTTAAGTACTTTAAAATATTTGATTTTTACAACAACCCTGAGAAGGAGGTGCTGTTATTATTCCCATGTTATGCTGAGGGAGTAGAGATAAACATAGGTGAAGTGATTTGCACAGGGTCAACCAAGGAGTAGCCCTCTGACCTTGGATTTGAACACAGTTCTTCTTGACTCCAGATCCAGCACTCTATCTGCTACTTTACTTCTCTGACCAAATGCTCTTTCCACCAGTCAATAAAGTGAGGAACTATAAATGTGGAATATTGCATACTGTCAAACTAAGTCATTTTGTCAATAGTTTTGCTTAATTATTTTTTTTCCTTTGTTACAAGGGTGGTTTCAGTGTGGAGAAGAAATAAATTGAGGAATGAGTTGGCCCATTGTAAGTGTTTAATAATTGCTTGTTTGCTGATTGGTATAGAAGAAAAAAAGGATTAATAAACATTTAAAAATACTTAAAAAAGACAACTCTATTCAGATAAAATATTGGAGAGAGAAGCATGTGTTTCTCCATGTGTTTCTATATATATAGAGGCAAGAGATTCTGAGGAGTTGACTTGATGTTTTTTTGTAATTAATGATATTGTTGCCAAGAATAATTTTTCTGTAAAGTCTACCAAAATCTTTGGAACTCCCCAACAGGGGATCAAAGAGTCTTATTTAATGGCACCCAAGATACTACCCAGTTCTATTGTAATGATTCTCCCAAGTGTCTCAATCACTGCCTAGCTCACTGAAAGATTTGGTGAAGAGTATGTTTTATCTAATCCTGTCTATAAAAACTCCCCCTCTCTGTGGGCAGTAAAAAAAAAATAGGCTTGCGTGTAAAAGACAAAGGCTGGTAGAACAAGCCAGCACTGATTATAGATGTCTGTGTTAACTCATAGCAGTCTATGAGGCAGCCTAAGGCTACTAGAGTCATTCAGCTGTTGATCTTGCCAAAGCTACACAACAAAGAAATGTTGTTTGACATATAGCAAGTGTAAGTTATCAAATTAGATGGTCTCTGAAGTCCCTTCTAAATCTGGTATTCAATAATTCCATTGCACATGAACAATCATGTCCTGACAGAGGCAATCTTAAGTGTAACTTGTGACCTAGGATTCCCCCTAAGACTGGACTTACACATACCAGGTCAGATCCTGAAGAATGATCCAAGTAGATTTTTTCTTTTAGCTTGTTAAGCTCCACCTGAGAGTTTATTTTGGTAAATTATCCAAATAACAGTCTACCTCACAGTTCTATACAAGCATTCAAGGTAACAAATGCACACGGATACAGGTCAGCTATGCTAAAAATACAGAAAACATAAAAGATTCACAGGAATTCAAAACAGTTGTAGAAATCAAATATGACAAACATTCTTTGGAGCTTTTGAACAAGTAACTCCTTACCATTGAAACTTTATTGTTTGAATAATTCACTATAAAACTAGGGATAAGGAAGTTTAGGTGGTAGTAAGTTCTAAACCTTTTGTCTTCTCAAACATAGCTTTAACCTTTATTACCCCTCCATCTAAGGGGATCTATGGTGATCTTCTAATTCTCTAATAGCTCAAGAATTTTCTGCCCTCCAAATGTCTCTAGCCTTGTTTACAAGACTAGAATAGAGGATCACAGTGCTTAGGAAATCAGAATCCTCTTTCATCTACTCAGGTGTTTGAGGTTTAAAAATATTGTTCACAAATAACCCTATCAGGTCATGTGCATGTACATACCTTCTTTTTCCATGTTCTTCTGCAGGAACTGACCAGTTGACAAAGTTTACTTGTAAGAATAGTAAAATGTGGGTGAGCAAAAGGTTTCTGAGGGGAAGAGAGAAGGCACATGCACACGATGTCCTCCCACCTCAGGAAACATATCCCTAATCTGCTAGGTGGTGCAGTGGATAGAGTGTTGAGGCTGGAATAAGGAGCACATGAGTTCAAATCCAACCTCAGACACTTACCAGATTGTGACCCTGGGTAAGTCATTTAACTTAGTCTGCTTCAGTTCCTTATCTATAAAATGAGCTGGGGAAGAATATGGAAAACTACTCTGCTTTTTTTTTTTGCCAAGAAAACCTCAAATGGGATCACAGAGGGTTAGACACAACTAAAATGTCTCAACAACAATAAAGACGTGTTTTTTAGGACAGCTAGGTGACATAGTGGATAGCGCACCGGGCTTGGACTCAGGAAGATGAGTCTTCCTGAGTGCAGATCTGGGCTCAGATGTTTACTAGCTGTGTGACCCTGTTCCTCAGATGTAAAATTAGCTGGAGAAGGAAATGACAAAGCACTCCATCTTTGCCAAGAAAACACCAAATGGGGTCATGTACAGTAGGACATGACTGAAATGACTAATCAACTCTGCTATGCTCTGTTCTATCCTCTGAACAGGAAAAAAAGGGGAAAGACAAAAAGGTTGAGAGCAGCCTACTTCTTTCTTCTATAGAATGGTGAAAAGAGGTGATTCTACAAGTAAAAGTCTGTCTTCCCTGGAATCCCAGCCAATCATCTTGGGGGTAACCATAACCACTATAGACTAGTGTCCTGTCTTCTCAACAAAATACTAATGTCTTGCAGATTCTCCATAGGGGAAAAGTTATTCTCTCATGTCCATCCTCTGTACGGACAAAGGTAGTTAATCAAATTGACCAAGTGAAATCCACCCTCCAGCCCCTATCCACTTTCCTTGGATCACCTTTCTGGTAGCTGGTTAGCATTAAGAAGAAGGAACAGAATTAACTTTTTATTCCCCTAGAGGCAGAATGAATAGTTTCATTCTGACCTCTCTGAAACTTACATTTATGCCAATCTCTTCTACCAAAGAATAGAATTCAGTTTAAAACACTAGAGAACATAGTAATAAATGGAGTTTTCCTAAAAACAATAAGCACTATCTATGTAAAACCATCAGCAAACATTATATGTAATGTGGAAAAGCTAGAAGGTTTCCCAGGAAGATCAGGAGTGAAACAAGGCTGCCCATTGTCACCATTATTATTCAACATTGTGCTAGCATTAGCAACAACTGAAGAAAAAGAAATTGAAGGAATTAAAAGAGACAATGAGAATACAAAACTATCACTCTTTGCAGATGATATGATGAGAATCTAGAGAATTAGCTAAAAGTCTATTTGAAATAATTAACAACTTTAGCAAAGTTGCAGGATATAAAATAAACCCACAGAAGTCATCAGCATTTCTATATATTATCAACAAAGCCCAGTAGCAAGAGATAGAAAGAGAAATTCCATTTAAAATAACTGTAGACAATATAAAGTATTTAGGAGTCTACCTGCCAAGATAAACCCAGGAATTATATGAACACAATTACAAAACACTTTTCACACAAGTAAAATAAGATCTAAACAATTGGAAAAATATCAATTGCTCATGGTAAGGTTGAACTAATATAATAAAGATGACAATTCTACCTAAATTAATTTATGTATTTGGTGCCATACCAATCAAACTACCAAAAATTATTTTATAGAACTAGAAAAATAATGATAAAATTCATCCAGAAGAACAAAAGGTCAGGAATATCAAGGGAATTAATGAAAAAAATGCAAAGGAAGGTGGGCTAACTGTATCAGATCTAAAATTATATTATAAAATGGCAGTCATCAAAACTATTAGATACTGGCTAAGAGATAGAGTGGTGAATCAGTGAAATGGGTTAAGCACACAAGACACAGTA
The DNA here is from genome assembly GCA_011680675.1 of Gymnobelideus leadbeateri. NCBI lineage: Eukaryota > Metazoa > Chordata > Mammalia > Diprotodontia > Petauridae > Gymnobelideus > Gymnobelideus leadbeateri. The sequence continues at coordinate 84,137 of WOXC01004888.1, forward strand.
ATAAATTACTATAGCAACCTACTGTTGATAAACACAAAATCTCCACCTTCTGAGATAAGAATTCACTATTTGACAAAAACTTCTGGGAAAACTGGAAGACAGTATGGCAGAAACTAGGCATAGAACAGCATTTCACACCATATACCAAGATAAGGTCAAAATGAGTACATGATATAGACATAAAGGGTGATACCATAAACAAATTAGGAAAGCAAGGAGTAGTTTACCTGCCAGATCTATGGAGAAGGGAAGAATTTATGACCAAACTAGATAGAGAACATTGTAGAATATAAAATGGATAATTTTGAATACATTAAATTGAAAAGTTTTTGCACAAGGAGTAGAATTCAGCCTTATACCTAATCATTCAAGTACACTTTGTTACATAGAGTTGGTAGGAAAAATCTTCAGTTTTTTTGGCCCCAGTATATTACAAGTGAGGAACCACTGGCAAACTTTTAGCAATGTTTCCTGGATTAATCTTCACCTTTATTTTAAAGCAGGTGTGCCTTTACTTAAAATGCTTCTGGAATTAATAATTGTAAAGATGTTAAGTGTGATCACACTTTTGAAACAGAGAGTAAAAACATCCTGTTGAGTTTAGCAAGTGCCACTGTAGTGCTAACCTTAGCTTCTGGTCCCTTGCAAAGCTTCCTGGTCTCTCGCTTCAGGTAGGGGGTTACAACTGAGGGTGGTCATCTGGTATATCAAAAATTGCCTTCAAAATAGAAAGTGTTTTCAGAATTCTCGATTCCCTTGGCTTATTGGGAAATGTATCTTCCAAGAAAGAAAATATGCATCTGACTGCAATCCCCAAGGGGTTTACAGTGGTACAGTTTCCCAATAACCAGGAAAAACCCATGAATACCCAGAATAGAAAGTGGCCCTGGAAAGTTGAGAAGGTCACTCATGTGGATATATGGGTTACTTCAGCTCCATAAATATGCAAGCCTTAGAGGAAAAGCCTGACCCCAGAAAATGAAATTCTTGAACTAAAAGGAGTTATTAAGAGTTCTCTGGGGGCAGCTAGGTGTCTCATAGATAGAGAGCTGAGGCTGGAATCAGGAAGATCTGAGTTCAAATGTGGCCTCAGACACATACTAGCTGTGTGACCCCAGGCAAGTCACTTAATCCTGTTGGCAAAGGAAATGGCAAACCACTCCCGTATCTTTGCCAAGAAAATCCCAAATAGTGTCATGGAGAGGTGGACCCAACTGAACAAGAGTTCTTCAAAAAAGAACATAAATACCGAGCTTTGGTGATAGTCTTTTTGAAACATTTGGCAGAAGCAGTATAAGAAAATGTTAAATGAAGCAATGAATTCAACTGATCCAAAGAATAAGAAATTGGTGATTAATCTCCATGTTTGGAGTTATTCTCTAGGAGATCAGGTGTAAGGCATTCATTTTTCAGTGTCTGGGCAATGTAACCATTGGAAATAGTTAAAACTTAATTCAGGATGGAAGCAAAGATGTAAAAGTATGTTCAAGGCCATTTGCCCAGCAGAAGAGGTCAGCCAATGAGAGTCCCTTGAGCCCTCCTAAAAGATGGAAGGAGGAGAGTATCAGTGGCTGTAAGGCAGGCCAATTCAGATTGTTCTGCGCACTCAGAAAAAACTACACCTTAGATAAATGCACTAAGGGGACCTATGTGGAGGTAGGACAGTCACTGAGGAACAAGAGTTCCAGGGCATTATGGTCTATCAGCTTTTATGTATGTGATTATTTTTAGAGTTTTATAGGTTATAACTGACAAAACTATAAAAAGAACTGCTTAGACATGTTTGGTAATTTCAGTCAAACCCGACTCTTTGTGACCCCATTCAGGATTTTCTTGGCAAAAATACTGGAGTGGTTTGCCCATTTCCTTCTCCAACTCATTTTATTTTTGAGTGTCCCATCATGAGAGACCTAGAGAGAGGTTGCTGCTTTATGAGGTCCCAGTTTGAGGCATTAAAAAAAACAAAAAGAAGTCATCAGAAGAATGGAAAAAGAGAAAGCTGAGGCTGGGATACATCAAACCAACAGGCTACTGAAAGCTGACTGAAACCTCACAGGATTTGCACCTGCTAGCAGCTCTTGAGAAGAGACCAGAATCCTGTAGCAGGGTGAAAAGCTATTTGGGTTTATTATTCTCTAGTGTCTTCTGAGACAGGGGAAACTTCTCAGGATTGCTGTGTTATCCTCTGTTTTTCTCTCTAGTTTGAGAGGGAGAAATAGAGGGATGAAAAATTGGCTTCACATCTGCTTTGCTGTGAGAAGAGGCTTGGCTTTGCTGGACAAGTCATTCCATTATATTGTTACAAATCTACGATCCTAAAACAGTTTAAACCAATAAGCCTCAATTTCCTCAGTTTTAAAATGAAGTGTAGGACTAGCCCATCTCAAAGGTCCCCTCCCACTCTGACAGTCTGTAACTCTATTTTTAAAAGGCAGCACTGAACCAGGTAGAGATTGAGGGAAAAACATATGCTCACCCTGGGGTTAGAGGATTATTAGACAGATAGAAAGAATACTTGTCCAACTTCACAGGGTTATTGCAAGGATCAAATCAGATACTGGAAAGTGCTTTGTAAACCTTAAGGCACTATAGAAACATGAGCTATAATTATATAAGGTGTTTTGTTAACTGTAAGGCCATATGTAAATACATTGCTATTGTTATTTATTATATTCTTGAGTTGCTATGGCCAAATAATTCATCACCTAGCGTGCCAACCCACAGACACAGGAATGGTACTTGAAGCCTTCCTGTCTGGTAGAGTTTGCCAGAGCTTATACTCCCAGGGCAGAGTCTTTGGGACCCCATGGTTGCTTCCCCAGCACAATGAAACTCTGGAATAGGATTTACTTGATTCACACATAAAAAATGAGAATAATCAATGAAACCCAAATTTGGAGGGTTTGCATGCTATATTGTTTTTGTTATCAAAGTAATGGTTTACTAATACTCTTTTTTTATGCTGATCTCCCTTCCCAATCACTCGCCTACCCTCTGCCCTCAATAGAACTCTTCCTTGGTAACAAAGAAATACCACTAAACAAAACCATGTATAACAACGAATGCCTTATTCCATACCTATCATCAACCTCCACCTCTGCCAAATGGAGAAAGGCATATCAGTCTTCCTCTGAAATTTAACATGTTATTGTAACAAATGTCCCATTTAACTTGAGAATCCCTTTCTACCCTCTCCTGGAAGAGGAAGGTTTGGCTGGTAGAAGGAATAAGTAGACCATTTCGCTGGCAGAACAATTCTCTCCTAAGGGTGCTGAGACAGATCCCTTAGGCATGCATAGACAATCAGATTCCAGGACTTATGTTAGATACTTATCTCCATGGGCTGAAGGGTGGGGGATGAAGTAGAGAAGCTGCAAATTATTAATCTAGTCTAAAGAGTATCGAATCATCTATCTGAGCCCCAGTTACACAAACACTTCGGACCTTGAGTGTCAGCTCAGTCCCTTCAGCTGGCAATGGGTGAGGGTCTGTGGCTTAGCTGTCTGGATGACCCAGCCAGCCTGTGGTGGCTGGGGTTCTTATAATAGAAGGCAGTGCAATTAGGAAGTCCAGCAGAATACTTGTGGTCAGTGTCATTGGCAGACTGGGGAGTTATGGACATGAGAGGATTGGGACATTATTTTGTTTCCTGGTTGACTGGTGTAAGCTCTTAGTTTGTGGTTTTCCATTTTGCACAAAAGAAAAAAAATCAGCAGTTATCCTCACCTAGAAATCATTGAGGCCAAAGGAATAACTTAACATTGCGGAGAGGGGCAGGGTCCATTTAGGACATACCACATGCTCCAAGTTGTATGGTGTGCTAAGGTGTAATGACAATTATTCACATATTACCCAAACCCCCATCCAGTATTTCCTCTACCAGCAGAACAGGCAGGAAACATAAATCAGGAATCATTAAATTCAGGAATCATTTAATTAGGCCAGAGTCCAAAGTAAATAACAAGGGAAAATCGAGCAGAAAAAGCAAACATACATTCATGTATAGTCTCCTCCTGACTTCCTTGCTGGTGAGAGAGACATTTCCCCTGCAGCTAAAACTCCAGCGTTTAGGAAGGGTCTCATAACTGTTAGGACTCCACGCAGATCACTATCTCCTGGCTACCATCTTGCCTTGGTCATGTTCTCCTCTACCTCCAAAGCCCATTAGCTGCTGTGGCTCACTATTATCTTCTATGACATATTCTTCCTCTGGAAAGTATATGATTGCTCTTTTGTGAGACTGTCTGGGACCAAAATGACTGGGGATGGGATAACATATTTTCATCTCTTTTGTTAGTCAATCCTACCATTCCCCTACCCCCACTGACAGTTGTTTGTAAAGAGCTTTCCTGTTTAATTTACCGCTCCTGCCTACAGTTAAGATTTTTTGACCCTTTGTATTATTTTTAAAATGATTTGAGACAATGAGTCATTTGAGAGATTCTGTGTCCTTATCTCTCAGTGTTTTGAATAAACAAATTCTGCATCAATCCAAATTATAATAAGGCTCCTCCTTTCCTCATACCTGCCTAACTGATGACGACAGGCTCAAAGGCAGGACACTAAATATTTGTCTTTGTGGATCTGGAAAGGTGTAAGCAACAAGTAACAACACGTAACCTTCAAGGATAAGTGGTTCTTTATTGACCTGACTGCTATCAAACGAGGCTTTGGATAGATGTACTGAATATACATAATAAGTGATTTAGGTTTTCCATTTTGTTCAGCTGACTTGATTTCACCCTTGAAAGTCTGTTTACTTGAAATCTGGGTACCTGGATGTAGATCCCCAGCCTCTCTGTACTTCTTGGTGAAGGGAATGGGGTTGTCGCTGTTCTGGATAAGAAACCCAAATCTGAACATCTCCAGGCCAATCAGTTCCATCTACAAAATGTGACATGCCCCATCAGAAGTGGAGAGTTAAAGATTTAAACAGACAATTGCAGAAGTGTCTATAAGAAGATCTGATAGAATTGCATCATTCACTTTACAGTTATTGAACCTACCAGCAAAAACATCTAGTTGGGATAGTTCTTCTCAGGACCCTCATTCCCCACCCTTTCCTTTATTGTTCTTGGACAATTTCTTTCTTTTCCTTCTGAAATATTTCTAGCATGCTGTATGCAAAGCTCCTAAACCTAAATATTTCTCATATTCTCTGGGCAGGAAATAAAATCTGCAAGCAGAATGATTGACGGCTGAAGGGCAGAGTGATAACTTGTCTTGGAGAATGAGGCTTTTCTTCTAGGATGCCAGTGTCTGGGGGTGGAGATCTTGAGGAGAGGGCATGTTTCCTGTCTTCTTTTCCAGAATGCCTTCTTTATGTAATGCCCAACTGGGGTGAGGGTTGGGTTGTCTATGTGATGGACCACCTCTTCTCTTGGCACCGAGTTAGATATTAAGAACACTCTCTATACCACTTCTCCCCTCCCCTCCCTGAATTTGTTCCAGGAAAATTGATAGTGAGGTTTTTTTCAAACAAAGGGTGCAGTGAGTAAATGAATCCTTCAGTATATTGAATCTGGTTTTATCTAAAGAAGGGTAAAATTTAGTTACAATCTTCATAATGAAGAATTAATAATTCCTTATTTCAGCTCTTTTAGTTAGGCTGTGTGTTCCCTTTGTGTGTTTGGAAGCTTCAAGGACAGAATGAATGTCAGCAATGTGGGGGGTAGAGAGGAGAGAAGATAGGGACAGGGTTTGTTTGGGCCAAGACTGTTCCTTGTGCTGAGGTGTTGAAAGCCTGGACAAATGCTCCTAGCTGGATGCAAGCCTTAGTTACAAGAAGGGTTTGGAAGGGGGAAAAGCGGAATGCTGTAACTAACAAACAACCCAGCAGCCCTTTTAAAGTCTTTCCCTTAAAGGTGGCATTATCTAAGTTGCTTTCAAAACAAGACCGGGATAATTTTGAAAACTCTGGGAAAACAAGAACAATGAAGTTTGGCTTTAATTTTCTGGAAGCACAAGAAGTTCATGGGGAACCCTTAACAACCCATTAATTAGCTGGCACATGCCTATGACAGAGAACCTAAATGGACAAATTTAAGAAAAGTAGGTCCCAAACTCAAGGGAGCCTCAGAGGAAGAATCATGGGCTAGAAGGAATCTTGGCGCTCAAGTGATGTAAAGTGATTCACTCATTTCACTCCAAGAGAGTGAAAGGTAGTAACTGGGGCCAGTTTGGGCCACTGAACATATCATCATTAGTCTGGTGTGCCTTCTTCCCACAGGCCCTTCTTTAGACTCAACTATCTGTTAAGATGTCTCTACACTTAAATTATGTTTGAGAAATATTTCTCAAACATTGACTGTGTAGTGATCAGTGCTGAACACTGTAGTAAATGCCAAGATGAAAAATCTTTGGATACTTGTCACTGTAAATTGCCAGTCTCAGGTCCTTTTTTTCTCAAGGACTTGTGTCTTACTTACAGTCTTTCCTTTCATCCTAATCTCTTCCCTCATGCTTAAGAACATTAATTTTCATGTGAATAACCCTTGGACCACTCTGACTCCCCTGTTCATCCTTTTCCTCGAGTCCCATGGCCTACATCTTCCCTTCACCATAGCTACCCACAGAGATGGCCATCATCCATAACTTGTCAGTTCCGTGATTGAAAATTCTTTTTTTTTATAATGTAATTTCATATCCTCTATCTCCCTCTACCTCTTCCTAAACCTCTCAGTAATTCTTATTACATACCCCATTCCCACCCCAGTCACTCTGTCATCCCTTTTCTCATAGTCCAAAGGTTCTTAACATTTTTGTGTGTGTATCATAGACCCCTTCAATGCTGGTGAAGCCTATGGATCCTTCTCAGAATAATTTTTCCTTAATTCATAAATACTAAATTTTAGTGAGAGGTTACTGAAAGTAAGATACAGGTTTTTCCCATCCAAGTTTTTGTACCCATGGTATAAGGACCCCAGATTAAGAATTCTTGTTCTAAGTCCATTACTCTATTATTCTTTTCACAGCTTCAGCCCTATAGTAAACCAGTTCCATTATAGACCATCCTCTGTCCTGGAATCTCTCACCACCTTGTCCTGTTGCCATTCACATCAGCCACATCTCATATCTGGGTTGTTCCCACTGTCTTCCTTTTCTGGTACTACTCACGTGATGCTGACCATAACTATACTGTCTAAGTGCACTAGAAGTACGTGTTATCTCAGTTCAATGGCATCCTCAGTGTTGTACATCAATCTTTTTACTCTTCTGTCTTCCTATTAGACTCCCAGAAAAGGTTGTTCTAAACCAGAGGTTCCCAAACTTATTTGGCCTGTTGCCCCCTTTAAAAAAAAGTTACTCAGCACCCCTTGGAAATCTACATTCTTTAACCCTTTAATTTTTTTTTAATTTGTGTCATTTTAAAAAAACAAAAAAACAAAACATAAAAAAGTTTATGTCATTTCAAAAAAAATTTTAAAATGACATCTTAAATGAAATAATTTCCTGTAAATTCATGTGTTTTTTCCCCGCATTGAAATTTTGATGACACAATTTTGGGTCATGTAACCATATAATATCATACTGTAAACAAATCATTACATGTGTATATTCCTGCCCATGCACGCTGGACTTCCTGACAATGCAACAGGCTTGCCTGCCAACACTTGCTTGTTAAGACCTGTGGGCAGCCTTGACCACTGATCATTTACAACTTGCATTTTGTATGTTTATTTGGAAATAGTGTAATCACTATGACTTTAACTATGTTACACAACAGATTAAATATGTATGAATGGTTTTTCAAAATTTTATTCTTATTCAATGCCCCCCAATTGCACCAGAGGCTACTACCACTCCCCTCCAGGGGGTGGTATTGCTCACTTTGGGAACTTATGGTTAAATCTAAACCCCTCCTCAAATGCTCTCTCTCTTTCATCTCTCTCAGCAGAAGACTCCATTTCCTTAGCTGGATGCAATCCTTAGTTACAAGGAGGATTTGGGAGTAGGAAAAGGAAGAATGGCATAACTAACACAATGATGGCCATCATCTTGAGCTCCCACCTATTCTCTGTCTCATACTTCAAAATCCCTCTACAGAACTCCTCATTCTTTCCCACTTTGCTCCAATTTGTAGCAAAGAGATCCTTATTTTTGCCACGTCCAACATCCTTTATTTAAGCCCTTGGTTTCATCTGCTCTCATTCCCTTCAAGAGCTTGTCCTTTCAATTATTCCCTCTCTTGCTCTCACCTTCATTACCTCCCTTTTTACTGTCTCCTTCCTGGGTGCCTATAACATGTCCTGGTTTCCTTCATCCTTAAAATGTCTTCACTTGGCCCAGCTATAATCCCCCCAAATCTCTATAATAATTCTTATGTTCCTTCCCCTCCTTATATTCTTTCCCTTTAGATCAGACCCTCATCACCCTTTGCCTGTACTCCTTCCAATAGTTTCCTAAAATATTCCCCTGCTTCTAGACTCCCCAGTCCATTCTTCACATACCTACCAACATTATCTTCCTATAGCACGTGTGTGTTCTCCCCTCCCCCAAATCTTCCAAGGCTCCTTTTTGCCTCTGGAATAAACTGTAACCTCCTGAGTCTGGTACTTAAGGCCCTCTACACTATATCTCTAACCTACCATTCCAATTATTTCTCAATATCCCCCCACATACATTTTAAATTTTAGTCAAACTGACCCACTTGCTATTTCACAAACCCTCAGCATTGCATGTCTCTCTTTGATGCTTTCAAATAGTTTATCTGCTATGCCCAGAAGGTTCTTCCTTCTCATCTCTACTTAGAATACTGAGCTTCCCTCAAGGCTCAGCTTAGTTACCACTCCCTTCATGGAGTCTTTCCTGGTACCTCCAGTTATCAGTTGTCTCTCTTCAAATTACCCTGCATTTATTCATCCAGGGTAATACATTTTCCAATAGAATATAAGCTTCTAGAGAACAAGAATGATTTTTGTTTTATATTTTTGCTTTATATCTCTACTGCTTAGCACAGAGCCAAAGATTAAGCTTTGGGGAGTTGACTTGAGGGCTGGACACTAGCTGATGAATTCTTTGGCCACAGCAGCCCTTGAAACAGATAGAAAGAGAACATGACTCTCAGGACCCTATGGGTTCCTTCTACTCCCCTGTGGCATTAGTTAGACTGTGAGTGCTTTTAGAGAGACGGAATGTTTTTTGCCTTCCTTTGTATCTGTAGTACCTGACCCATAATAGACGGTTAATAAATGCTTATTGACTAATGACTAGAGAAGAGAACAGGAACGCTAATATTCACATAACCATTACACCATTAGTTTAAGAACACATTCCAGATGTGAGATCCTTGTCCAATTATAACAAATAGATAACCTCTTGGGGGATCTAAACCTCTTCCATATTGGAATTGTCAGTAGAAATGAAATGTCAGAAGATATAAAGAACTAAATAAAAGGAAGTGTGGCAGGTGAAAGATTAAATGATGGAGGAAACAGGTTTGAGCCTCCAAGCATATTGATTTATTATCTATTGTGCATAACGATTGTTCAATAAATAGGAGAGATAAGTCTTTATCAGCTTTGGCACTGGACCCTGCGACAGACTTTTAAACATTACAAAGAACCCATCAAATAATACCAATTAATTAAAAGAAAACAATTAACCAGAATAAAAAAAAATCTGTTTCTAATTGGAGTGAAGATCAGGGCCTTTCTAAGTTGGGAGGAAGAGAGTGAATAGGTGCAATTCCCTGAAATCAGAAAAAGAGGTAGCCGATTCCCCCCAAGTGTCTGTAAACAATCAAAGGAACATGGAAACAATAACTGATTGACCAGTACAGGACCAGTTTTCAGATAAGACATATGGGTTGCTTGAGATGTACAATTAGGAGAAAACCCCTTGCAGCAATCTTCAGATCCAACTGGGTTTCTGGTCAGCATAACCTAGGTCCTTAGTTCAGGGCAGGAGGTAGAGGTGTTCTAGCTTCCCAGCCATACAGGGCCCAGGGGCAGGTTCACACAATACAATAACGTTTTCTCCCAGTTCCCACAGAAGCATTACAGGTTCTCTTTGAACAAATGAATACCGAAGTTGATGGAACTGGTTTCATTGTGTACTCAATGGCAAAAAAAAGAAACGTGGGACTCTGTAAGAAGACTTGGGCTGGAGTCATTTATACTTGTCACATGACCATCAGCCTCAGTTTCCTCATTTGTAATATGGGAATAGTACTATATTTACTTCCTTCATTGGGTTGTTGTAAGGAAGGTTCTGCATAAACTTGCAACATGTTCTATAAATGTCAATTGTTATAATTATTATTTTTACTGCTTGCTCTGTCTGATGTCTCAGAAGGTAAATTCCTTGAAGGAAGGAAACATACATTCTCCTCTTGATAGTATTTAAGCACATTTTTGTTCATAACATTTAAACATGACAACTGAACCTCCATACCTTGAATATCATGGCAGCAGTGGAAAGAACAATAGATTTAGGGTTAGAGATCCTGGGTTTGAATCCCTTCTCTGTTACTTACTACCTGGAGGAAATCCCTTCAATTTCTCTGTGTCTTCTCATCTATAAAGGATTATATCCAAATTCCTTTCCGGTTCTAAGTGAATGGAGTTAAATCAAAAGACCCCATGCTTCTGTGCTGAAGATGATCAATCAATCAATCAATCCATCAACAAGTCTTCATTAGACACCACTCTGTTCCAGGTTCTGTGCCAAGTACTGGGAATAGAAAACCAAAAATGAAACAATTCCTGTGCTTAAGGAGCTTGCATTCTGATGAAGAAGACCACAGATACATATATAGGCATTTGCAAAAAAGATACACAATGATTTTGTGGGGTAAGCACCAATAAGAGGAGGAAGGTTAGGAAAACTTGATGGGACTAAATATAACGAAAAACACTAAATGGGGAAGGGACAAGGGTGGAAGGTGGCACTTTAGTTGAGAACTGAAGGAGATTTGGAGATTTTGAGATGCAGAGATGAGGATGGGTATATTCCAAACATGAGAGACATGTAGGAGGAACAATAAGAAGACTAGACCACAAAGTAAGTCAATGGGAGTAATGTGTATTAAGACTAGAAATGTAAATTGGAGTCAGATCCTAAAGACCTGAAAATAACAAAAAAGAAAAATGTATGTTTGATCTTAGAAGTAACAGGGAGCCACCAGAGTTGGTTGAGTAGGACAGCAACATGGTCAGACACACGGCTTAGAAAAGTCTCGTTGGCAGCTGTGTAGAGGAAGGATTAGAGAGGGGAAAGATGAGGCAGGGACGTCAGTTAGGATGCCATTGCAATAGTCCAGGCAGGAGATGATGGGGGGTTGGATATTCTGTTGACTGTGTGAGTAGAGAAAAAGGAACAAATACAGGAGATATAATGGATGTTGAAATGATAGGATCTGCCAACTTATTGGACAGAATGAGGACACAAGGATTCTTTTTACCCACAGAGTATTTATCTCCATCAATTTTTTTTCCTTTCCTAGTTCTTCCAGTCTAGTAGAACACTCACTTTAGAGACAGACAGATTGGCCCTGGATCTTGCGTTCCTTAACCGGGGAGATCCCAAGGAGCACAGGATGGCCACACCATGTGGCCATCTGCTTCCTGACAAGGCAGGAAGTTTGTTAGCAAAAGGATACAGTTGGGGTGTGTGAAAGACCTACCTTCTCCCTTAGGCCTTAGTGATCCTTCCCAACTTCCCTAGGAATCTAGCTCTTCTTTGGAATTGATCCAGGTAAACTTAACCTTTTTTTTTTTTTTTTGCTAATTTCCAAGCTTTTCTAAAGTCTAAACTCCCAACATAGAACCTTTCTTGGTCCTTGAAAGTACTTGGCTTCCTGGGCTGAGAGCTCTGCAGTATGTAGTAGTAGTAGTAGTGATAGTGGTGGGTTTTTTTGGAGGTGGGAAGGCAGGATAATTGGGGTTAAGTGACTTGCCAAAGGTTACACAGCTAGTAAGTGTTAAGTGTACGAGGCTGGATTTGAACTCAGGTCCTCCTGAATCCAGGGTCGGTGCTCTATTCACTGTGCCACCTAGCCACCCCTAGTAGTAACAGTGGTAGTGGTGGTGGTGGTAGTACTAGTGGTGGTGGTGGTGGTAGTAGTAGTAGTAGTAATAGAAGGAGAAGAAGAAGAAGAAGAAGAGGGAGGAGGAGGCGGGAGAGGAAGAGGAGGAGGAAGAGGAGAAGGAGGAGGAAGAGGAAGAGGAGGAGGAAGAGGAGAAGGAGGAGGAAGAGGAAGAGGAGGAGGAGGAAGAGGAGGAGGAGAAGAAGAAGAACAAGAACAAGAAGAAGGAGGAGGAGGAAGAGGAAGAGGAGGAGGAAGAGGAGGAGGAGGTAAAGGAGAAGGAAAAAGAGGAGGAGAAGAAGGAAAAGAAGATGGAGAAGAAGGAGGAAGAGGAGGAGAAGGAAGAAGATGAGGAAGAGAAGGAGGAGGAGAAGGAAGAAGAGGAGGTAAAGGAGAAGGAGAAAGAGGAGGAGGAGAAGGAAAAGAAGAGGAGGATGAAGAGGAGGAGGAGGAAGAGAAGGAGGAGGAGAAGGAAGAAGATGAGGAAGAAGAGGAGGAGGAGAAGGAAGAAGAGGAGGAAGAGGAGGGGGAGAAGGAAGAAGAGGAGGAAGAGGAGGAGGAGAGAAGAAATAGAAGTATTTTAAGGGTTGTGCAGCACTTTACATACATTATTTCATCTGGGCCTCACAGCAGTCTCACCGGATTAGTAATTCCTATTTTACAAATGAGGAAACTAAAGCTTGAAGAGGTTAATGAACTATCCCAAGGTCATGCATGACTCCTGGGATAGCGTTTTATTCACTGCTCCACACTGTCTTGGTGGAATCTGGCACCCTCTTGATCCTTCAGGGTCTCACTCCCCATTTGCTGATCTGATATTCCCACACAGGGCTCCAGCTCAAGCTGCTTCTATTAACTCAATGTTGCCAGCTCATTTTCAGCCATTCAGGAAGCCTTTCAGTTGCCTGTAGGCTTTGGAGTATTCATTCACACCCACTCATCCACAGAGGGTGTGCAGTGTGGTGCAGTGGGGAGAGAATTGATCTTAAAGTCAGAGGGCCTGGCTTTGAGTACTGACACTACTTGGAAGATTTTGGAAAAGTGTCATCCAGTTGTTTCAGTTGTGTCTGACTCTTCCCGACTTCATTTGAGGTTTTCTTGATAAAGATACTGGAGTGATTTGTCATTCCCTTCTCCAGCTCATTTTTACAGATGAAGAAACTGAGGCAGGCAGGGTGAAGACACTTGCCTGTGGTCACACAGCTAGTGAGAGTCTGAGGTGGGATTTAAAGACGAGTCTTCCTGACTCCAGGCCCAGTACTCAATCCACCATACTACCTAGTTGCTCTTTAGAAAAGTAGTCACTTCATTAGCCTACCTCAGCCTCAGTTTCCCCCATTGTAAAATGAAGGGGTTGGACTATGGCCTCTGAGGTTTTGACCTCCAGTTCTGTGATCTTAGATATTTCTCTTTCTTTAGTGTAAAGGAAGGAAAGGATTAAAAAGATCTTTCACAGACAAAGGTTTTTCCTATCACTTGAAAAACTTAATGTATCCCCTTTGACCCAGCAATACCACTTCTAGAGCTGCATCCCAAGGAGATCATAAAAATGGGAAAAGGGCCCACATGTACAAAAACATTTATGGCAGCTTTTTTTTTGTCGTTGCCAGGAACTGGAAATTGAGGGGATGCCCATCAGTTGGGGAAGGGCTGAATAAGTTGTGGTATATGAATGTAATGGAATATCGTTGTGCTATGAGAAATGCTGAGCAACCGGACTTCAGAAAAACCTGGAAAGACTTATATGAACTGATGCTGAGTGAAGTGAGCAGAAGCAGGAGAACACTGTACACAGTCACAGCCACATTGTGTGATGACTAATTTTGATAGACTTAGCTCTTCTCAAACAATGCAAGACATTTCAAGGCAATTCCAAAAGGCTCATGATGGACAATACTATCCACATCCAGAGAAAGAACTATGGAGTCTGAATGCAGATCAAAGCTCATTGTTTGCGCTCTCTCTCTCTCTCTCTCTCTCTCTCTCTCTCTCTCTCTCTCTCTCTCTCTCTCTTTCTCCCTCTCCTCCCTCTCTCTCTTTCTCTCTCTCTCTCTTCTTTTTTTTGTTTTGTTTCTTCTTTCTAGTGGTTCATCCCTTTGGTTCTAATTCTTCTTTACAACATGGCTAATGTGAAAATACGTTTAATATGAATGTATATGTAGAGCCTATATCAGATTACATGTCATCTTGGGAGGGGAGAGGAAGGCAGAGAAAATTTAAAACCCAAAAGCTTGTGGAACTGAATGTTGAAAACTAAAAATAAATAATTAGAACAAAAAAAAAAACCCCACAAAAACCCTTAATCTGTTACCACTCCCAAAGCACTCAACAACAAATCCTTCCATCACGGGGTGTCTTCTGATTTGAATTAGAGCTGGATTGCAAGTGGGTGGAACAGGTGGCACATGTGTTGGCATTTACCTAGGTGACCCCTCCTCCACATAGGCTGCTGTAGCATTCTAGAGAAGCTGACCCACATATGGGAGCTGCTGATTCTCTAAGGTTAAAAGTCTCACAGAATATACTTATCTGCATTAGCATTGGGTTTTTTCCTCACCAGGTTTCCCTATGTCAGTGAAATCATAAGCCCCATTCAATATACTTATGTTTATGATTTCATTGTATACATTATATAAAGAGACATATACATACATGTATATGTTATGTATACAATAGAATAGATTTCTTTAGATAGACATAAATGTATATACATATGTATATATATAATATATACAAGAGAATCAGACATAACTACACATAGTGTGTGATAGAGATTTATATATATACATAATAGAATCATAGACGTGTATGTTTATATTATATGTAAAGAGAAATTGCAATATAATTTATTCCAATCTCCATGCTTAGAACCTTTTGGCAACCTAGGTATCCCTTCTGGGGGGTCAGTAGTCATTAAATCTAGAATAATTAAATAGTTATTTTCTTGGCTGTTCATATATCCATAACAAATGCTATGGAGAATTGAACCGTAACTAGGGATTTTTATGTCCAGCACAAGTCCCATACACTAGATCTGGGGCACCCTGGCCTGCCATTTTAATTATCTTATTTAAAATTTTGTTTTATTTTAATTTATTAATACAAATTATAATAATTAATTTTTAAATTAATTGTTTTTGAAAACCAAGTGCCAAACTATGTGGTTTCTAAGTTGCAGAGGTAGTGCAGCTACTTCCTCAGCTTCCTCTAAATTTGTTGCCTGGGGAAAAGCCCCAGTTACCATGTCCTAGTTACATATGTGGATAAAACTGTTATTTGTTTTTAGCGTCCTCAGTCCTTAACAAGAAAGGGTTTGGGTCTAACCAGTAAAAGAGCGCCCCAGGGAAAGGGCAGGGCTGGGAACTCAGTGGGTGGCAATGATTCCTAACTGCAATCTGAGGTTTGCCATATTTTATGGCTTCCATTAAAAAAAAATTACTGTTTTGTTTTGGTTTGTTTTTTCTCCCTTTGGAGGGAAGAATTTCAGATGGGGAATTTGCCTTTTTTGACACATCCTGCTTGGAATAAGGAAACAACGGCCAGACTTATGCTTATGATGATCAGTGTGGGAGAGCAGACTGGACAGTAGGCTTGGAGTCAAAAGATCTGGGTTTGAACCTTTCCCCCAACTCTTCTTGAGCAAATGACTTAACCTCTTGGAGCCTCAGTTTCCCCAACTGTAAAGCGGGGATAATAATTCTTATGCTATCTCTCTTACAAGACTGTATTGAGGAAAGCATATTGTAAAATGATATATAAATGTTGAGTAACGCCCATTAGCCTGTCTTTTTTTTACTTTATTTTTCTCTAATTTATTTACGTTAGTTTACAACATTCAGTTCCACAAACTTTTGAATTCCAAATTTTTTCCCCTTCCCTCCCTCTCCCTGCCCCAAGACGGCCTGTAATCTGATATAGGCTCTACATATGCAGTCACATTAAATATATTTTCACATTTGTCAAGTTGCAAAGAAGAAATATGACCAATGAAATGAGCCACGAGAAAAAAGAAACAAAAGAAAAAGAGACAGTCCAAACAGTATGCTTCGGTCTCTGTTCAGACTCTGCAAGTTCTTTCTCCAGATGTGGACAGCCTTTTCCATCAAGAGTCCTTTGGAGCTGTCTTAGCACCTTGCTTTGCTGAGAAGATTTGTCTATCAAAGTTAGTTGTTGCATAATGTTAGCCTGAGTCTTTTAAGCTTTGTTGTTCTTTTCTTTCAATCATATTCAACTTTTGGTGACCCCACTTGGGCTTTTCTTGGCAAAGATACTGGAGTGCTTTGCCATTTCCTTCTCTAGCTCATTTGACAGATGAGGAAACGGAGATAAACAGGGTTAAGTGACTTGCCCAGGGTCACACAGCTAGAAAGTGTCTGAGGCTGGATTTGAACTCAGGTCTTCCTGTCTCCAGGCTTGGCACTTTATCCACTGTGCCACCTAGCTGCCACCAGATCCATATTGAGATGAATTTTAAGCAAACTTGACTGTAGACACAAAAGGCTCACTCTATACGACCTTGTCTGTCTTTCCTCTTCATCTTTGCACTGGCTGTCTCCCATATATGTAACGTTCCCCCTCCTTTCCTCCACCTATTGGAATCCCTGGGTTCTGTCAAGTACTGTTTGCTACATAACTTTTCCGATACTCTCAACAGTTTTTAGAGCTCTCGTTCACTACCTCCCCATCCCCCCAGTTATTTTGTATATCTTTAGATTTCCTTTTGGGTCCTTATATTGTTTTTCCCCCTTGATACCACCCCCTCAATCCCTCCTTCCCAACCCTTCCATGTAAAATTTCTAAGAGTACAAACTTTTGTATCCCTAGCATTTAGCACAGTGCCTTGCATACAGTTGGCACTTAATAAATGCTTATTGAATTAAATGAGAGAGAATGAGACAGAGACAGAAAGAGAGAGACAGAGACACAGAGACACAGAGAGAGGAGAGACAGAAAATAGAGAGAGACAGAGAGAGAGAGAAAGAAGAGATCCACTTTTTTAGTATGTATTGAGATGAATTTCCTTCAAATATCAAGCTTTTCCCTCTTACCTCTGTCCTTGCCCCTCATTTGAGGGATCATTCCATTTACAAATATTCAGTTTTGAGGGTTTAGGGCATACAGCTACTACATAAAGTAAGATGTCCTTGGCTGTGGGAAAGGCCATTGGCTGTCCTTTTCAGATAACTAGAATAATATGTGTGTGAAGATGAATCCTTAGGTGGGCGTATGTATGAGGTGTGTCTATAGTGTAAAGGCAGATTTTCCCCTGTGGTTTGCGAAATCAGTTTCATTCCTTTACACTCACACCCCTTGTGTTTGCAATCTATAAAGCTTTATTTCTTTTTGAGAGCCATCCTATCTGATCATTAGCTCTTAGGTTTGCCCCCACCCTGGAAGTAGGCGGGTAGTTGGCAGAAGCTGGAAGTATCAGGTGAAGACGTCATGAAGAACTGGCTCTGACCATTGAACAGCTAAACAGGGTTGTCCAGCCTGTCCCAAAAGATAAATGGGGAGTGGGAGAGCAGAAAACACTGGGCAAGCAGGGATCCAGAGGCTCAGACTCAAGGGATGTGGGGAGGCATTCCACCCCAAAACTAAGCACTTGCTATACATTTTGGTCAAGTTGGGGTAGGAGGCATCTTGCCATCTGAGTATTAGTGTATAAGTATAGTGAATGAATGTGCCCAGGCACTCTGGTGAATCTTCACGGTTTCTACAGGACATCTTTCCAGGTGCCCCAGCTGTTAGGACCTTCCTCACTTAGGATTACCTTTACTCATTTTTCCCTCTTGTTCAAATGCAAATACCTTGATGGCAATTGTGAAGTTTGTTTTTTGTTTTTTTTTGCTCTTTTTTTGTATCTACAACATTTAGCACGATGCCTTGGTACATAGTAAGCTCTTTTTTTCTTTTTTGCAGGGCAATTGGGGTTAAGTAACTTGCCCAAGGTCACATGGCTAGGTTTTTGTTTGTGTGTGCATTAAGTGTCTGAGGCTGGAACCGAACTCAGGTCCTTTTGACTCCAGGGCCAGCACTCTACTCACTGTGCCACCCAGCCACCCCCATAGTAAGCTCTTAATAAATGTTCATTGACTGACTAACTAATATTGATGCTATCTCCTTGATAAAGTGTGAATTCCTTGCCTTGAACTGAGTTGCCCCATCGACATTTCACTGAGAATGATTGATTGATTTAAGGCTAATTCATAACCTGGACTTGGATTGGACCTTTAAAGGAAGAGCAGAAGCACAGTGGACAGATGAAAGAGAAGCCTGGCTAGAGGCTGGACAGAGAAAGCAATCTAGGAGGCCTCTGAAAGGAAGACTGAATAGCTACGTGGTCCCTTATGGGAGCCATGTTCTCCAGGGAATCATGCTAACCCTGGGTGCCAACAGTTCCAGGGAACCAGGCAGCCCCACTCATCATAACAGATGAAATCAGCATAATCAATCAATCAAAAAGCATGTATTAAGTGCCTACTACCCATGCCAGCCACTGGGCTAGGCTTTGAGGATACAAAAGCAATGAATAAAATTAGCCACAAAGAGCTTACATTCCAATGGGGGAGAACCTTGAGGTGTTCATGGACAAGCTGGGAATTTCACACAGTGTTGTGGCAGGGGTGGAGAAATGAATTACCTAGATCAGAATACCTAGGCCATGCTGAATGCCCAAACCAATCAAGATCCCAAGTCAAGGAGCATTAAGGGACAGAGATACAATATGGAGGAACAAATCAGCTATGAAAGTTCAAGGAGATTGGGGGAGTGAGGAGGGAAAAATCTACCCTCTAGCACCTCTGGGAATCTTCCCCTTAAAGAGGTCTTCAACCCTTTGTCAAGGGGAAAGAGAGGTCACTGGAGCGAGAAAGAGAATTGTCTTGATTATTTAGGAGAAGCAATAGGTGTTGCAGTAGATAAGAGTGCCAGCAATAGGTGTTGTAGTAGATAAGAGTGCCAGACTTTGAGTCAGAGAGATCTGAATTCAAATCCTCTTCAGACATGAGCTTTGTGACTGGCTTCTCTTAGTCTCAGTTTCCTCTTCTATAAATTGGAGAAAATAATAGTACTTACTTCACAGGGTTGTTGTGAAACCAATGAGAGGATATTGAGACTGAGAGAAATGAATGACTTGCCTGAGGTCATACAGCTAGTAAGTATCTGAGGTAAGATCTGAACTCAGGTCTTTCTGACTCAGTCTGACACCAGTCCACAAGGCCATCTTGTTGACTAGAAATCACAAATTCTTTTTTTTTGGAGGGGGGAAGGTAGGGCAGCTGGGGTTAAGTGACTTGCCCAAGGTCACATGGCTAGTTTTTATATTGTGTCTGAAGCCAGATTTGAATTCAGGTCCTTCTGACTCCAGGGCCAGTGCTCTATTCACTGTGCTACCTAGCTGCCCCAAATCAAGACAATTCTTAAAATACTATATAAATGCTAGTTATTTTTTAGGGCTTAAGTGTGAGTCCTTTGCATTTATTTATTTATTTATTCATTTATTTATTTAAAGCAATTGGATTTAAGTAACTTGCTCAAGGTTACACAGCTAGTTATTTATGTGTGGGTGCTAAGTACTTTTTTTTAAATTTCTTTTTAAAGTAGAGGAAGGAGGTAGTCTGGCTAAGTAAAACCTGTCCTATATTAAATATATTGTTAATCTGAGTTCTTTCATGGGAGCTGAGGAGCCCTTTCCGTGTGTGTGTGTGTGTGTGTGTGTGTGTGTGTGTGTGTGTGTGTGTGTGTACCTACACAAAAACCAAATTCTGGTATTTGTAGGCAAAATTTAAGGTTAAGAAAAAAAAATCAAATTTTTAATTTTCCAGACAAAACCTTGGGAGGCATTAAAAAAAAAGTGAAAGGGGGGGAAGTCAGAGAAAGAGAGAGAGAGAGAGAGAGAGAGAGAGAGAGAGAGAGAGAGAGAGAGAGAGAGAGAGAGAGAGAGAGAGAGATATTCAAGCCAGAGCTACAATTTGGGATCATGAGTTACGTATACATGTATATATCATCAAGGACATGTGTGACCATAAAAGGATGTGGGCCATTATATTGTAGGAATAATGAGAAATATTGTCGTTGAGATATTACAAGAGCCAGAGGAAGAGATGTTTGGTGGATTCTGTAGGGCAGATTTATAGATGAGGCTCATATAGGATGAGAAAGTATGGTAGTACTGTGATCTATACCAGTGGAGAGAATGCCTACACAAGCAAGATCCCAGATCCACAGAGCTCTTTCTCTCTGTCTCTGTCTCTGTCTCTCTCTCTGCCTCTGTCTCTGTCTCTCTCCCCTCTCTCTCTGTCTCTGTCTCTCTCTGTCTCTTTCTCTCTCTCTGGTTTCTTCCATCTCTCTCTGTCTCTCTCCCCTCTCTCTCTGTCTCTCTCTCTCTCTCTCTCTGTCTCTCTCTCTCTGTCTGTCTCTCTCCCCCCCCCATTTCCTCCATCTCTCTCTGTCTCTGTCTCTCCTCTCTCTCTGTCCCTCTGACTTTCTCTGTCTGTCTCTCTCTCCACATATCATAGGAACATTGATTTAGAGATATAATAACTGACACTTATCTAGAATTATAGGGTTTGCATACATATATTATCTCAATAACCATGTGAAGTATGTGCTATTATAATCCCCACTTTACAGATTAGGAAACAGATTGAAAGAATTTAAGTGACAGGGTCACAGAGCTTAGGGAAGTTGGAGACAGAATTTGAACCCAGGTGTTCCTGGAATCTCTAGGTCACACGAATTCTATCCACTGTGACATGTTGCCTTTCAAGCAAATATTTCATAGAATTTAATTCAATTCAGTTTATCTAACATTTATAAGTGCCTCCTGTGTGGGAGGTATTCTACTAAGCGCTAGTAAAAAAAAAACCCAAAAACAAAACAAATCTCAAAGATAGAACTGTCCTTGCCCTCAAGAAGCTTCCATCCAAGGTCTGTGTATCTCCCTGTATGTCTGAAGGAAAGAGCTACAAGCATTTTCATTCCCGGAGCAGCCAGCATATAAATGGCAGCTCTTTCCTTCATGTGCACTGTTAGTCTCTTTATTCCCTGTTTTCTTTAAATCAAGTCAAGTCAAGAAGCGTTTCTTAAGCACTTTCTATGTGTTAAGTTCTAGAAATACAAATACAAGCAGAAAGGGCAGTCCTTGTATTTAAGGGACTTATATCCCAGTGGGGGAGGCAACAGTTAAAAGGGGGCTGGAGGGAGGGATAGAAATGGTAACCGAGGAGGGTATGGTAGAGAAACTCTGGAAAGTCAGAAAAGGAGCCTGGAGACAATGAAGACAGGGTTGGCCTGGACATTTTTCTTAAAATGGAGGTCCTGGGAAGAGCTAGCTACTTAGAGGAAGGGGTCAGGTGGATGGAGAGCACTTCCAGTGTCCAGGAATGGGGTGAGCTTCCAGGGTGAGGAGGCCTTGGTGGCATGCTAGAGAAAGCCTGGAGAGTCAGACAGAAGTAGAGCTAGACAGGAGTTCCTTGGGTCTCTTGTCCTAGCATCCATAAGGCTTCTTCTTAGTCCAACTGAGGGATCAGTTCCACTTTGGGCACTAAAAGCCCAAAAGAAAGTAGGTTTGGGGATTTCTCCAGTGTGACAGCCCTGTAAGGAACCCTCTGAGAATGATCTAGGACACACCACTCCTGAATAAACTCCACAGACACATTCCCTCCGGCTCCATGGTCCCCTCTTGGATAGATCTGAATACTTTGCAGGCCGAGCTTGAGGTCAGTTGGTAGATAGAGGCTGAGGGAAAGGGCCCCACAGCCCAGGCAGGGAGGTCCAAATCCAAGCACCATGTTCCTATCATTTGTGGAACTGGTTTAAAATTGCCTAGTGAAACAGGACTTCCACAGGGCTCTGTCTTCCATCTTCCCCAATTCATGTAAAAAGGGACTCTGAACAAACTTTGGAGCTACAGAACCCACAAAATGACACATAGAAGCTAACCTTCCACTGAGGACAGCCTGGCTGGTCAGCAGCAAGGGCCAGCTCAGCACTCTGAAAGCTGACCCCAGCCCTGTGGGAGCCCAAGGTTTTAGCCTCAGGGTGGGCCTGACCAGCTGCCAGTTAGAGGAACTTCAGATAACCAGTAGCTGTGGCGGTTTCCAGAATTATCAACCCATAGCTGCTAAGGACAAAGTGAGACATAAGTGCAGTGTGGACTTTGGGATCCAGTAGTTCAGGAGTGCATCAGCTTTTGCCCCCAGGGCGAGAAGCCGCTGAGGTGCAGCAGCAGTGCAGTGGCCACCATGTGGCAGCTTTAGCTCCTGGCCTGAGGGTTGTAGGGGGACCAAGTGACCAGTCTGAGGGGTAATCACTCTTGCTTTAACCTGCTTGGATCTGGATTTCTGTCTAGGCTGGAGGTCCTGGGGTGGGTGACCAGCTTGCCAGAGTGTGTGGAGGCTTCAGAGAGGGCACCCAACTAATACCTTCAGTAACTGAGAAAACCCCAGTGTTTGGTATGAAGCTCTCCTGTCTGGTAGCAGAGTTCTACTGTGGCAAATAAACTCAAAATTCAAGTAATTGAGTGGCAACATGAGCAAATGAGGGAAGCAAAGCAAGCAGAGCAACCCAACTTTACACTCCTATTTTGGGGACAAAAAGGATCAAAGTATAGAGCAGGAGGAAGACAGTGAAGTCAGAACTCCTGCACCAAAAGCTTTCAAGAAAAATACAAGCTGGTTATAGGCCATAGAGGACCTTAAGAAGGATTTTGAAAAGCAAATAAGAGAAGTGGAGGAAAAATTGGGAAGAGAAATGAGAACAATGCAAGAAAATTATGAAATGAGAGTCAACAACCTGACGAAGAAAATAACGCCTTAAAGAATAGACTAACTCAAATGGCAAAAGAGGCTCAAAAAGGCAATGAGGAGAAGAATGCCTTAAAACGCCAAATTTGCCAGATGGAAAAAAGAATCTCAAAAGCTCATTGAAGAGAATCATTCTTTCAGAATTAGATTGGAGTAAATGGAAGCTAGTGACTTTAGGAGGAATCAAGATATTATTAAACACATTCAAACGAATGAAAAAATAGAAGGCAATGCTAAATATCTCTAAAAACCACTGACTTGGAAAATAGATCCAGGAGAGATAATTTAAAAATTATTGGACTACCTGAAAGACATGATCAAAATCAGAACCTAGAAATCATCCTTCAAGAAATTCTCAAGGAAAATTGCCCTGATGTTTTAGAACCAGAGGGCAAAATAGAGGTTGAAAGAATCCACCAATCACCTCCTGAAAAAAATCCCAAAAAGAAAACTCCTAGGAATATTATAGCCAGGTTCTGGAATTCCCAGATGAAGGAGAAAATATTATAAGCAGCCAGAAAGAAACAATTTGAATATTGTAGAAACACAATCAGTATAACACAGGATCTATCAGCTTCTACACTGAGGGGTCAAAGGATCTGGGATTAAAACCAAGAATCACCTACCCAGCAAAACTGAGTATCATGTTTCAGGGAAAATATGGTCATTCAGTGGAATAGAGCACTTTCAAGCGTTCTCGAGGAAAAAACCAGAGTTGAATAGAAAATTTGACATTCAGATACAAGAAGCAAGAGAAGCATGAGAAGGTAAACAGGGAAAAGAAAATATAAGGAACTTATCAAAATTGAACTATTTATATTCCTACACAAAAAAAAGATAATTGTAACTTATGAAACTTTTCTCAGTATGAGAATAGTTGAAGGAAATAGAAATGTGTATACACACACACACACATATATACACACACACATATATATGTCTATATGGGAAGGTATATGGGCATATGAATACATATGTGAATGTGTGTATATATGTTTACAGGTATACATAGAGGGCACAGGACCAATTTAATAGGAAGGGATGATACTTAAAAGGTGAAATTAAGAGGTGAGAGAGGAATATAATGAGAGGAAATGGGGCAAGACAGAATGGGGTAAACTATCTCATATAGAAGAGGCAAGGGAAAATGGTTACAATGGAGGGGAAGAACAGGAAGGCAAAAGGAAATAGATCAACTTTATTCTCATTGAATTTGGCTCAGGGAGGAAATAGCATACACACTAAATAGGGTATCTCACTGTACAGGAGAGTAGGGAGGAAGAGGATGAGAGGGGGATAATGGAAGAGAGGGCAGGCTGGGGAGGGAGGGAAGTTGGAAGCACCTACTTTTGAAAAGGGACAGGATCAAAGTAGAGAACAGAACAAGTGGGAAGTGGGATAGGAGGGAGGGAAATATTGTCAGTCTTTTACAATATATCCACTATGGAAATATTTTGCATAGCTACACATATACAACCGATACTGAATTGCTTATCTTCCCAGTAAGGGTGGGTGACAAGGGAGGAAGGGAATGAATCTGGAACTCAAAGTTTTAAAATCAAATATTTAAAAAATATATATGTATATATACTATTATTAATATTATTTTACATGTAACTAGGAAATAAGTTATACAGGCACTGGGGCATAGAGATCCACCATGCCCTACTGGAAAGTTGGAGAGGCTATGGGAGAAGACATAGGAGAGAGCAGATTGGAGGAGGGGATATCCAGTGGTATCACTATTTGGGGGTGGTGGGTAGGGGAAAATGGAGAGAAAATGTGTAACTCAAAATCTGGCGGAAATGAATGATGTAAACCAGAAGTTAATAAAGTATTTGATTAAAAAACTAAAAAAACCAAAAGTTGCCTAGTATTAGTCTTCCAATCCTTATGGCAGGATGATTATGGTTTGTAGATAATACTGTTAGAGGTAGAATGAGAACATGGGTCTTCCTGACTCCAGATCCAGCCAAGGCCATACACGGAATGAGGAGACCTTGTCTTTTGATTTCCACCTCAGGTACTTCCTAGCTGTGTGACCCTTGGCAAATCATTTAACACATACATCTGAGCTTCATTTTTCTCATCTATAAAATGAGGATAATAATAGCACCCACCCTGTATAGTTGTTGAGGGCTTCCCTGATAGTCTTTTTTCCCATCCACAACATAGAAAGGCTTTAACTAAAAAAGAAAACTGTCTCTGAGACCTTGGTCCTGGCTTTCCTAATGAAGCTTCCTAGTCACCAAGGGCCATCAAAAGTCCCAGCCATGTGGAGCCCAGGCCTTTTAGACTTGGAGAACCCTGCACATCATCCTAGCCTGACCAGATGCCTTTCCATATGGAGATGAGAGAGACCAGGGTCTCCAAGAGAAAGGAACTAAATGCTACCACATCATCATTCAATATCCTTGTTGTGTTAGGGCAAATTAAACTTTTCGTTAACTGTTCAAGGACTTGGGAATGCTTCATTTTTGTATCTTTGTCACCTAGTACAATAGCTGCACATTGATGATTGTTTATTCAACTTATTTACACAAGTTTTTAGGGCTTTATATAAGTTTTAAGGACTCAGAAAATGCCCTCCTCCCAACAACCCTGTGAGGTAAGTAGTGAAGGTATTATAATTATTCTCATTTTGCAGATGGTGAAACTGAGTCCCAGATAGTTAGGTGATTTGCCTCAAGTCACACAGCTAATAAGTTTCTGACATAGCATTCAAATTCAGGTCTGAACTGACTTGAAGGTTGTAATTCTTTCCACTACCACAAGACCTTTCTAGCTTGGTCTAGAGGAAACTAAACATGGTAGAAGTAGATATGAAGCAATAGGCCCAGTAGTGTGTTGGGGCTGGCTCCAATGTGCTCACAAGAACAGATTGTTAAATTTTCAGTGTGAGCATTTACACCTTGTAAATTGGCAAACAGGTATAAATTAGGGTGTAATTTATTGTTTTGTTGATTGTTTAGACTTGGAAAAAGTGGTGGAGAAAATGTTAATACTGCAAATTAAACTTCAAAATGTATTATAGGTACATTTTTTTTCCTTGGAGGGCTGATGGTTGAACATTTGTCAATATACCCCTCAATGGTCCCCAACATAGAACTTAGTGCTGTTGACTGACAAGAATACTGTAAGAATCCTGCTATATAACGAAGTCTAGTTGACAAAAGAGAACCTTGTAATTCCTTTTCTCCAAAACTTGGTGCCAATGATACCTTGTACAGGAAGCCTTCCACTCTCTCCCCAGCTTCTGGGATCTTTTCCTCTAAGATCACTTTATATAGACCTTGCATGTATCTCCTATATACCGATTCCCATCCAAGTGGAGGGAGGAAAGGAAACAGCTAATTCCATTAGAATATGATGTGTTTGGGGTCAGGATAAGCTTTTTTATTTTCTTTGTAACCACAAAGCTTAAGTCCCCCCACAATGGTAAGCACCCTAATAAATATTTATAGATTCTTTATATTTGTCAAATACGAGGTTTATTTGTTGCTATAAATTATGTGTTTACCCTGTTCTACTGATTTACCTTTCTATTTCTTAGCCTGGTTTTGATCATTACTGCCTTATAAGATAGTTTAAGATGTGGTACTGCTAAACCTCTTTCTTTTACATTTTTTCCATTAGTTCCTTTGATATTCTTGACTTTTTGATCTTTGAAATGAATTTTGTTACTATTTTTCCTAATTTGGGACTAAAGGCAGTCATTTCTAGGATGAGGGTGAAAGGGAAGAAACAAAGGAAAAAAAGAAATTTATATCATAACTTTATTATCTATCTGAAAGGAACAGCAAGTTGTATATAACAGATCTGTGGTTTCATGGGCAATCATCTTTTTAAAATTATATTATGCTATGGAAATGCTTTTTTATTCCATAAATTAAAAATAAAATAAAATGAATGAATGAATACTTATGGATTGATTTATCATTTGACACCCAGTACATTGCTTGTTTTCCTGTTAACTTCAAGTTTACTCTGAATTTCAATTCATCATTAATACTCAATTTCAAGTATACCATAGTCTGTTTCCTGGCCAGGGCTTTGCAGGAATATCCTATAGCTAGTTTCATGATAGGCTGAGGGAATCACACTGTGCTGGTCCTTTGAGAAAAAGAATGGGACGTTTCCCCAGTTCCACTTAGTGATCAAATCCAGGGCTGGACAGTCTGGGGACTTGGCTTGTAAAACCTGGAGTCTTTGCTCAACTTGTGTAGTCCTACTTTGCAAGGGAGTCAGTCCACTCTTGTTGCTGGAGGGCAGTTCAGGGGAAGTGGCTAACCTGCTCGCAGGCCTCACAGAGCTGACAGCTACTGCCATAGAAATCCATTTTTTCTCCCTCACACCTCCACCCCACCAGGGTAAAGTACATAGCATAGTTCATTACTTGGCACGTAGTAGGAGCTTAATAAATGCTGTTTCCTTTCCTCCTTTCTTATGTAACTAAAGTGCATAGTGAAATAAGACAAATTCTTGGATGGTCCTTATCCATTCTTCATCCTAGTCCGTTACTTCTCTGACAGGAGGTGGGTAGTGTGCTTTCTTACTGGGCCTCTGGACTTGTGGTTAGTCATTGCATTGATCAGAATTCTTTTATTTTTAATTAATTTTTTTCAATGAAAATCTTCCTTCACTCTCTTCTCCAGAAAAAAAAGAAAACTAAAATTTTAGTTTTTCATTCACTGAAAATCTTCCTTCTTTCCCTCTTCCCCCACCCCTTCTAGGAAAAAAACCCCACTAAAATTTTATTTTTTTTAATCATTGAAAACCTTCCTTTTCCCCCTCCTCCCACAACACTTTTAGGGAAAAAAAACACTAAAACTTTATTTTTTTCAATCAATGAAAATCTCTCTTCTCTCCCTCCTCCCCCAGCCCATTTCCAAAGAAAGTAACCCTTGTCATAAGTCTGTATAGATGAGCAAAGCAAATCCCTCTCCTTAGCCATGTCCAAAAAATACGTCTCAGTCTCTGCTCTGAGTTGATCATCTGTCTGTCTGTCAGGAGGAGGCCAGCACGCTTCAACAAGCGTCCTCTGGAATTGTAGCTGATCAGAGTTCTTAAGTCTTTCAAAGTTGGCTGTCTTTCCAGTGTGGCTGTTACGGGGCGTCACCAAGCCTCTCCCCATAACAACCAAGGAAACTTGGGTGGGGGGAGATTAAGTGATTCAATCTGGTAAATGGGATCTAGGAAATTGGCATCTACTATCAAAGGACTTTATTTTTTTTTACTCCTACCAAGACTATTTTGCATTTCAATATTATTTTTGAGCCCTCACAGTTACACCTTAAGTTGACACCCTGCTTTTGCAGTTACAAAACCACAAGGTTGGAAGGGACCTCAGGGGCCAGCTAATCCAAACAGAATAAAAAAAAAAACATATTCCCCATTTCCTTGAAACAACCTTGTGAGGTAGCATGTAAACCATTTCAGTTCCCTAAACCATCTCTCTTTTTCTTTTTTTTTATCCAACAAGCATTTATTAAGTGCCTACTCTGTGCCAAACACCATGCTGGCGTTATAGAGACAAATGACAGTCCCTCCTGTCAAGGAGCTCATGGGTTTTTTTTTGTTTGTTTGTTTGTTTTGTATTTATTTATTTTTAGTTTTCAACATTCATTTCCACAAGATTTTGAGTTACAAATGTTCTCCCCACCTCTCCCTTTCCCCTACCCCAAGAAGGCAAGCATACTGATTATCCCTTCCCCCAGCCTGCCCTGTCTTCTATACCCCCTTACTCCTTACTTTCTTATAGGGCAAGATAGATTTCTATACCCCATTGCCTGTATATCTTATTTCCTGGTTGCATGTAAAACCAATTTTTTAACATTTATTTTTAAAACTTTGAGTTCCAGATTCTCTCCCTTCTTCTCTCCTTACCCACCCCCACTGAGAAGACAAGCAATTCAATATAGGTTATACATGTGTAGTAATGCAACACATTTCCTTAGTAGTCAGATTGTGAAAAACTAACTATATTTCCCTCCATCCTATCCCGACCCCCAGTTATTCTGTTTTCTCCTTTGACCCTGTCTCTCTTTGACCCTGCTTCTGACTACCCCCTCCCCCAATCTGCCCTCCCTTCTGTCATCCCTCCTCTTATCCCCCTCCCCCCTACTTTCCTGTACAGTAAGGTGCCCAATTGAGTGTGTATATTATTCCCTCCTTAAACCAAATCCGATGAGAATCTTTTTTTCTTTTAAATTTTTTATTCATTCTCTTTTTTCACATCTGTTTTACTTACCAATGCCCCTCTCTTGCAATAGAAATCTCTTTTCTCACAAATGATCAGTCAACCAACACAAAGCAATACATTGGTCACCTTTAGATAAGCTTCTAGAGGGCAGGGACTCCGTTTCTTTTTAAATCTGTGTTTAGCACAGTGCCTGGCATACAATGGGCACTTAATAAATGTTTATTGATTGATTGATTGATGTCTGCAAATGTCCACCTTATTCCATACCTATCATCCATCTCCTCAGGGAGTTGGGAAACGTGTTCACCGTCAGTTTTCTGAAGTCACAGTTGGTCACCAA
Source organism: Gymnobelideus leadbeateri (assembly GCA_011680675.1). NCBI lineage: Eukaryota > Metazoa > Chordata > Mammalia > Diprotodontia > Petauridae > Gymnobelideus > Gymnobelideus leadbeateri. The sequence goes on from WOXC01004888.1 coordinate 113,512, forward strand.
AGAGATAGGAGTTCTGAAGTCTTTTCAGTGTGGTGTTTCTGTTATGCTGATCATTGTTTAAACTGTTGCCTTTGTTCTGCTTACTTAGTGTGTCAGTTCATTTCAGTCTTCCCAAACTTCTCTGAATTCTCATCCATCCACTATTTCTTATGGTGAAATAATGTCCCATTGTATTTATGTACTCCAGTCTGATTCCCCCTTCCTATCCGTGGACAGTATTTCACTACTACAAATAGATGAGCCTTGGTTTCTTCATTGGTAAAACAAGAGGGTTCAGCCATATGATATCTGAAGTTCCTTCCATCTCTAAAACTTATGACCTCGTGAAATTTTGTCATTCCCATTTTGGATGAATAATGAATAACAAGTCACTTTATAGGCTTTTAGGTTTGCAAAGTGCATTCTTTCCAATTTATCCTGTACATGGTTGTTGGCATGCTGTCTTCCCAGGGCATTAGAGCATGAGCTCCCTGAGGGCAAAGCTGTCTTTGGCTTTTCTTTGTATCCTCAGCTCTTGGTATAGTGCCTGGCATATGGTAGGCACTTAACAAAAGCTTATTATTATATTGCTTTTTGGAGGGGGGGGAGACAGGGCAATTGGGGTTAAGTGACTTGCCCAACGTCACACGGCTAGTGTGTCAAGTGTCTGAGGCCAGAATGGAACTCAGGTCCTCCTGACTCCAGGGTGGGTGCTCTATTCACTGCACCACCTAGATGCCCCTTAACGAATGTTTATTGACTGACTTGCTAAGAACAACCTTGTAAGGAGGTACGAGTATTATCACCCCCATTTTACAGATGAGGAAATTGAGGTTCTGGAAAGGTGAACTAATTTGCCAATGATTACACAGTAAATTAATAATCATGCTGATAATAATAATGAAAAGTAAGGCACAGAGGGACTGTGTGGTGTAAGGTAAAAAGCACCGTTATCAGATGTGCAAGACCTGAGTTTCAGTCTTAACTCCAATGTTTAACTGACTGTATGACTACTCAAGATCCAATGATTTCACCTCCTTCAGCCTCAGTTTTCTTATCTATGAAATGGGGATTAAAAAACAATACCTTCCTTGAGAGTGAAGATAATATATATAAAGTACTTTGCCAACTTTAAAGCCTGAGGTAAATACAAGTCATTACTTATTTGTACCAGACCAGTGATTTCACTAGCCTATACATCACTCATCACTTTTCCTGAAATTTGGAGTCTTATAGTGTTGCCAGAGACATTTAGAAGTTGAGTGACTCAGGGCGTCGAGGTGGCAAAGTGATTAGAGCACTGCCCCTGAAGTCAGGAGGACCTGAATTCAAATGTGCCACTTAACACAAAAAATAGTCGTGTGACCTTGGGAAAGTCACTAAACCCCAACTGCTTTCCAAGAAGCAAAAAAAAAAAAAAAAAAAAAACCCAAAAGAAAGAAAAAGAAAAAGAAAAAAAATTTTGAGTGACTTGCCCAGGATTACACAGTCAGTATGTATCAGAAGTGGAATTTGAACTCAGGTCTTCCTGGCTCTAAGTTCAGTTCTTTTCTATGCCCCACTGCCTCTCAAGGTGTTGTTGTTTTAAGAGGACAATAATCATATTTGCACTATCCATGTCACAGCGTTGTGAGAAAATCACTTTGTTTATCTCAAAGCAGCTACACACACACCCAACTAAGAAGTGGCATAACCTCTATGTTTTGATTCTGACATTTCCATCAAAAAACACATTTATTAAGCACCTACTGTGTGCCAGGCACTGTCCTGGTCTCTGGGGATACAAAAAGGGACAAAAGGCAGTCCCTGCCCTCAAGGAGTTTACAGTGTAATAGGGGAGACAACGTGCAAATAAATACACAAAAACAAGCTATGTGCAGGATAAATAAGAAATAATGGTGAGAAGGCACCAGCTTGAAGAGGGGTCAGGGAAGGTTCTTCCTGGAGAAGGTGGGATTTTAGTTGGGACTTAAAGGAAGCCAGGAAAGTCGGTAGTCAGAGCAGAGGAGGGAGAGCGTTCCAGGCACGGGGAATCCAGAGAAAGCACAAAGAATCATAGCAGTGTGGATTTAGAGCTGAAAGACCCCTCTAAGTTTATCTATTCCAAAACCTTCATTTTACAGATGAGGAACCAAATAAGACATAGAGAAGTTAAGGGACTGGTCCAAGGTCATACAGGGCATCACTGAAAATGGTGACTGACGGTCAATGGACACATTGGTAGAGACATATTTTTTGTTGGTCAAGGGCTTGACATCACCCCCTTATTGCTTCATAAAGATGAACACTCATAGATTCCAACTGTGTATAGAGTTAATCTCACATAACAAACTTCATGAAAAAGGAGAACTCACATTCCCCAATTGATAAATGGTCAAAGGATATGAACAGGCAGTTTTCAGAGAAAGAAATTAAAGATATTTATAGGCATATGAAGAAATGCTCTAAATCACTATTGATTAGAGAAATGCAAATCAAAACAACTCTGAGGTACCACATCTCTCCAGTCAGATTGGCTAAAATGACAAAACAAGAAAGTGACAAATGCTGGAGAGGATGTGGGCAAATTGGAACACTAATGCATTGCTGGTGGAGTTGTGAACTGATCCAACCATTCTGGAGAGCCATCTGGAACTATGCCCAAAGGACTATAAATAATTTCATGCCCTTTGACCCAGCAATACCTCTTCTAGGGTTATATCACAAAGAGATCAGAGAAGAGGGAGGAAGACCCAAATGTACAAAAATATTTATAATAGCTCTTTTCGTGGTTGCAAAGAATTGGAGATTAAGGGGGTGCCCATCAATTGGGGAATGTCTAAACAAGCTGTGGTATATGAATGTAATGGAATATTATTGTGCTATAAGAAATGAGGAGGAGACGGATTTCATATTTACCTGGAGAGGCTTATACAAAATGATGCTGAGTGAGAAGAGTAGCATCAGAAGAAATTTGTATACAATCACAGATACATCATATGTGTGATGACCAACTATGACAGACTGGACTTTTTTAAGCAATGCAGTGATATAAGTCAATCCCGAAAGACTCATGAAGGAGAGAAATGCGCCATCCAGAGATATAACTACAAAGAACTGAGCTTGAATCCTGATGGAAGCAAACTAATTGATCTTTTTCTTTTCATTGTTTGGTTTTATTTCTTCTACCATTTTTCATCCCACCTAGTACAATATGCCTTTGTAATTGGACTAATGTCTAATATGAATGTATTTGCAGATCCTATACTGGACTATATGCTGTTGGGGGAGGAGGGGAGGGAGGTAAAGGAAATTTGAAAATCAAGGAACTATGGAATTGAATCTTGTTAACTGAAACTAAACTAATAAATTAATTTAAAAAAAAGAAAATGGAGAACTTAAAATGGTAAAAAATCTTTTCCCATTAGAGGATAGACACACACACGCACACACACACACACTCACACACACGCACAACTTAAAAATAATTTCAGTTCAGTGACTAGTCGTTGTCTGGTGTGCTTTCTAGGCTATTTTCCTTGTTTTCTTCCCAGACCTTAGCTTCACCACATTTACAAATGATCCCCAAGGAATGGTGGAAGGAAAGGGAAAAGGAGAAATTCTTTGGTTGTAGCTGATCTTTCCTATGAGTTTTGCTAGGCTAGGATTATGTTTATCACTAAAATGGGAGGTGGTAGAAAAATGTATTTATTTAGCTTTAAAAAAAACCCAACCCAAATGACTTAAAAGGATACAAAGGTAAATACTGAAGGAAATCCACCACTGAATTAATGTTTAATCTTGGATAAGTCACTATGTTTCTCTGGACCTCAGTTTCTTTCACTGAAAAGATGCAGGGAAAGAACTAAATCCATCTCTAAATTCCATTCTGGTTCTAACATTTGTGACTAATCTGAAGAGACAGAAAAGAATACAATACACACACACACACACACACACACACACACACACACACACACACACACGCCAAGACCCTTCCTTGGCTATATCTTTCTTCACTGAAGTCATTTCTCTATCATTAAATGATATCTCTGGATATCTGTTTCTAGACTTTTTTTCTTTCCTTGGGCTTCCCAACTCTCTTCCTATATGTCCAATGGGCATCTGGGATGGGTATATAATTAGTATCATCAAAATTTATTGATTACCAACAGTGAGGGAAGGAAGGATGGGTGATGAGGAAAAGGTACAAAGATTGTGTCTGGACCATAGTAAATGGCTCTTGACTTGAATTTACTAACATGCCACTCCATCCCTGGATATGTTCATACCTCACTGGGGAGTTATTACATACATCTTCATTCAATCAATTAATCAATTATCAAACAGTTATTGAGTATATGCTAAGTGTCAGATATTATAATATATCTGGGGATTCAGGAGAAAACAAGCAAGCAACTTTTGCCCTTACGGATATTACATTCTACTGCATGCATCAGTATTTTAACCCAATAATAAGTATTTTAATCCAAAGCCCATTGGCATGGGACTCTCTCCTCATTGGTGAGAAGAGATGCCATGGGCCTCTGGAAGGGGAATGGTGGCGTTGAGGAGAGCAGGAGAGATGAGAGCACCAGGCTCTTCAAATTTCCTCAGTTTCTAGGGGTCTCTTCTTCAGTCTCTTTGGGCTCTGAAGTTATGAACTTGGGTACTGGAAAGATGGTGGTAACCTGAATAGAAAGAGGGGAGCTTGGAAGAAGCAAGTAGGTTTGAGGGAGGGAAGCAGATGATGAGTTCTGTTTGGGGGTGTCAAGTAAGAGGGTCTAGAACAGGGTAGAGATCAGGGAGTCATCTGTATAGAAATGATAATTGAACTCATAGTCATCAAGAGAAGAGTATAGACTGGGCAGCTGGGTGGAGCAGTGAATAGAGCACCAGCCCTGGAGTCAGAAGGGCATGAGTTCAAAGCAGCCTCAGACACTTAACACTTACTAGCTGTGTGACCTTGGGCAAGTCATTTAACCCCAATTACACTGATCTCCTCCCTCCAAAAAGAAAAAGAGTGTAGACATAAAAAAGAAGGGAGCCCAAGACAAGATTTTGGGAGTACACCCACAGTTAGGGTATGAGATATGGATGATGACCCAGCAAAGATGAAAAATATGAATGAAAGCTTGTTATCTGTCTGCTGAGGGCCACAGGAGCTTTGAGGCCAGTGATTTTTGCCTGCTGTGTACTATCCTTCCTGTGTTTCTCTGATTTCCTCATAGGTATCATTTCTTACAGCCCTGTAATATTCCATCACATTCATGTAACTATAATTTATTTAGCTATTCCCCAATCCATGAGCATCTATGGTTGTTTCTAGTTCTTTGCTATTATAAAAATTGCTGTTACAAATACTTTGTGATTTGTGGGATACCTTTTTCTCACTGACCTCCTTGGAGTATATGCTTAAGCAGTGGAATCTCTGGGTCAAAGAATGTGGACACTTTAGCCATTCTTTATCAATTTCATGTATTAGAAACTACCTATTTTATCTTTTGTAACCACTTCTTTCCCTTGTCTTCCTAAGGATTCACCTCCCAACTATATCTATAAAAGTTACATGACCTGTTTATCTCCTAATTTTTATGACATGATCTTCAATATTCAGGTCATGTCTGTTTTTAATTAATTGTTGTATATGTTATAAAAATCTCTTTATATAACTTCCACAAATAAATATGGGAAAACAAATATTGGGGACAGACACATACCTGACAGTACTCCTCCCATGCTCCTCAAACTTCCAGCCAAACCAGCCTATTTGCCATTCCACATACATGAAATTCCATTTCCCACATCTTTGCTTTTGCAAAGATTGTCTCCCATTTCTGGAATTTTCTCCCTTCTCACCTCAGCCTTTGAACCCCTAGATCCTTTCAAGGTTCACCTCCAATGCTACCTCTCATAACAGACCTTATCTGAGTTCTTCAGTTGTTAATGGATCCCCATGGATCTCAAACTTATTTTGTTTTTAATTTATATATACTTTATATTTATCTGAGTCCCTGTTTTATCTCCCCAATAGAAAATAACATCCTTGAGGGCAGGAACTCTTTCATTTTTGACTTGGCATTCCCAATGTTTAGCATTGAACCTAACACATAGTAGGTGCTTAATAAGTGTTTGCTGAATTAGATTGGATTGGTTTGAACCAAATTCTACACTTCTAGTCTACTCCATTGCTACCCAATGGAAAGAGGTCTGCTTCATCAAAAATAGACCAAATTAGAGATCCTCAAAGTGTGGGATTTTGGGGGTCCCTGAAACTCTTTCAGAAGGTCCATGAGGTTAGAACCATTTTCATAGTATGACTAAGAGATTATTTGCCTTCCAAAATACTCCTTCCTCCCTTTTCAGTGTGAGGCCAGATTTTCTTCATCTACTTCCACCAAAACAATACAATGCAGCAGACTGAATACAGAAACAGATCAGAGAATCCAGATGGCTTCTTTCCCTTCAGACATTAAAGAGATTGGCAGAAATACATAAATCTGTGCCACTCTTCTCACTAATATATTTTTTGAAAATAGTTTTTTTCATTAAAATCTTATTTATGTTAATATTCAAAGGGTATAAAATTAATGTTTTTAAACATATCCATTCTCTTTTTCTAATATGGTAAATATCAATAGTTATAATCCACAAAAACAAAAGTTCTTTGAAGTCCTCACTAATTATTAAGAGTATAAAAGGTAGGGTGAACTCTTGGAAGGGTGGGTGAAGTGGAGGGGGGAGAAGATAAGGTAACAGGGATAGGGTAAAAAGAAAGATCAAGAAAGAAAATAGTGAATAAAAATAAGATGGAGGGAAATTCACAAATAGTAAGTATAACTTTGAGCATGAATGGGATGTTTATAGCAGCTCTCTTTATGGTGGCAAAGAACTGGAAATTGTTGGGATCCCCATCAGTTGGGGATTGACTAAACAAGTTGTGGCATATGATTGTGATGGAATACTACTGTGCTATAAGAAATGATGAGTTTGGGGCAGCTAGGTGGAGCAGTGAATAGAGCACCGGCCCTGGAGTTAGGAGGATCTGAGTTCAAATCTCAGCCTCAGACACTTAACATAAAAACTAGCTGTGTGATCTTGGGCAAGTCACTTAACCCCAATTGCCCTCCAAAATGCAAAAAAAAAAATGAAATGATGAGTTCAATGATCTTAGAAAAACATGAATAGACTTACATAAAATAATGAAGAATGAAATAAGCAGAACCAAGAGAACACTGTATGCAATAACATCAATATTATTTTAAGAATAACTTTGAGTGACTAAATCATTTTGCCTATTATAAATACAAAGATTAAAAATAAAGGGCATTGGGGCAGCTAGGTGGCACAGTGAATAGAGTACCAGCCCTGGAGTCAGGAGGCCTTGAGTTCAAATCCAGCCTCAGACACTTAACACAAAAAACTAGCCATGTGACTTTGGGCAAGTCACTTAACCCCAATTGCCCTACCTTCCCCCTTCCCAAAAGCAAAAATAAATAAATAAATAAAGGGCATAAGAAGAAAGATGCTGTCTGCATCCAGAAAAAGAACTGATAAATAGAAGTAGGAATAAAATAATTATACATACATACACACATATACCTATTTGTGTCTAATGGTAGCCATCTCTAGGGAAAGTAGGGGGAGGAAGGGAAGAAAAAAAGGGAAAAAAGAAATTTACATGATAACTGTTGTATATTTGGGGGGAATAGCAAGTGGTACATGGTAGATTTGCAGTTTCATGAGCAATCATCTTTTTTATTCTAGCATGTTATGGAAATGCTTGTTTTGTTCCATGAATTGAAAATAAAATTAATTAATTTTTTTTAAAAAGAAAAGAAAAATGTTCAGAGTAAATACAAAGTAATTTTGGGGGGATGGGTTGGAGAGCATCAACAAATGAGTGGATCACAAAAGGCCTCCTGAAGGAAGTAAAACATGAGATGTCTTTGTTGATGTAGATTCCATGCGCTCACTCATCAAGCATTTAAAGAGTCTGTCTCCTACTTTATGTATTATGGACCTCTGTGGAAGCTCTCATCGGGTTGTGGAGGTGAACCTGGGCTTTCACAGGCTGTGAAACACAAGTTCAAGAGGCTTTGTGCCTGAGTTCAAGGCACTATCTGTTGATTCAGGACTAGCTTGGGGAGGTTAGTAGAGGCTTCTTACTATTCTGGGCGGTAAGTTTTTCTGTCATAGCAACTTTTAAAGACCATCTACTGAGGGCTCATGTCATACTATTATGTGGTGGAGGAAATCACAGTCCATGAAGTGTCATGTAATGTACATGTAATAAATACACTGTAAGAAAATTGGATAAAAATAAAAAACAGTATAAAGGAGTTTGAAAACTGCTGGATCAAAGGATTATAGATTAAGGACTGTTAGGGACCTAGAACCCATCTAATCAAATTCCTTTGTTTTATATATGAGGGACCTGAGGCTCAGTCATATAACTTGCCCAAGTATAACATTTGAAAGATCAATTATTTAAGTTTTTAAAATATTCACATTTCTCATTTGTCATAAATTTGTAGCATTTATCCTTCTGAAGTTGTTTAAAGAGAGGGATAGAACTTTAGGTATATATAACTGGAATGGATACTTTATTATAGTAGAGTGGAATAGCATATATACATACATACAGGGGGGGTGGCATTTGGATGGCAATGGCTATAGTGGGTATCTTGCTTTTTAACTTTTATTGATATATTTTGTTTTTATATTATTTCAATTTTCCCTTTTATCACTTCCCCACCTCTTCCCAAAGAGCAATCCCTTATAATAGATTTTTTTTTTTTTGGAGGGGGGAAGGCAGGGCAATTGGGGTTAAGTGACTTGCCCAAAGTCACACAGCTAGTAAGTGTTAAGTATCTGAGGCTGGATTTGAACTCAGACCCTTCTGACTCCAGAGCTGGCCCTCTATTCACTGTACCATCTAGCCATCCCCATAACAGATATTTTAAAGAGTAAAAAGAAAGGGAAAAAATCTGCAAAACCAATCAATAAATTTAAAAAAAGTCTAACAATATATACAGTCTTGTGTGGACCCCCAATCTCTGCAAAGGAGGAAATGTTTTTCATATCCCATCTTTGGAGCCAAGATTGTTCTTTATAGTTCTGTGGCAGGTAATTTGCAGTTAGTTTGATGCCAGGGTCATTTGGACAACCCCAGACAAAGGGAGATGTAATAATTAATCCACCTCTATTGCTTTACAATGCAATAAAACATGTAACCCCAAAGCATTGTCCAATCTTGTGGCTTTCTCCTTTTTGCTGGCCTCCGGTTTATATGTGTGTATATGTGTGTTTGTGTGTGTTTTCCTTCCAAGCTTAAACTTTCAGCATTATATAACTGTTCCCTTTGGCTTGTAGTCAACCTTCCAGATTAACTGAGGCTACCCCGAAAGGAGCTGAGAGTTGGCATGGGGGCGAACCTCGTGACTAGGTACTGCTCCCTGGGCTGGGCTATATTATTAGGAGGTAAAGGTGTTTGCTGGGGATTAGGAGCCAGGGAGTCTGCAGAGTGACCCAACTCTCCATCTGTATGGCTCCAGGCCAGAGTTCTAGTCCCTTTTAGTATTTAGAGAAGACTTATAATAGGAAATTTTGTTATCCACCCCCTCCCTTGGGCTCTTCCCCACACATGTTATAGGTGCTATTTACAAAGATGCCTACACTGAGAAATGAGATGCCTAAGAGAAAGACTGTCCAGTTATTTACACTCTTACTTAAACAGTACACTTAGCCTTATTTGGAACTGTTCAATGCAATTCTTAAAGCAAGGTTGGATTTTTGAGTGTATCAGGTTTTAAGGTTACCATCACTTTTTTTTGAGGTGGGAGGAGTTTAGACTTAGAATTTTATCAGCCTAAGGAATTCCTATGCAGAAACATTATTCACCAATGCAGATTCATAAGTCATATGCAATGAATAGTTTTAGAGAGTTATTCAGGCCACAGAAAGAGTGACTTGCCCTTTCTAGCTAGAATGTGACAGAAGACAGGACTCAAACCTAGTTCTTCCTGACCCGGAAGGTCAATCTTCTATCTACTTTGCCCCATTGTTTCTCTATTGGTGATTTAAGAAAAGAAAAGTAAATTTTGGATATTTCTGTAGAATGGGCAGTGATTTGCTAGGATTGTGGGATAATAGTTGAGATTGGATTCATCATTTAAAGTTCATTTCCAGACTTTGCTTAGGGAAAAGCAGCAGCATGGTACGCTTGAGATAATGCAGAAGGTTTGGGTTCAAATTCCAAGTTTGCTGCCTCCTTACCTGTTTGATTTGGGGCAAGTCACATAGCATTTCTGGGCCTCAGTTTCCTTAACTGTAAAAAAAGACAATTGGACTATATGATTTCTAAGGTCTCTCCCAAACTCTAAATACAAGATCCTATGATCCTGAGTATATTTCCTCCTTAAAACCCAGGTAAACAGCCTTAGGAAGTTGCTGGTAGGATTAAGTACCTAAACTTGGAGATCTTTCCTAGAAAAGCCTATAGAAATGAAAAACACTCTGCTCTGTTGGTATGGTACTGCTCTGAAGTCACCTCCAACAAGTTGGGGCCAGATATCTTAATGGACTCTCAGGCATTTGACATACAGTCATTTCCTGAAGCAGCCCAGCCCTAGGGAAATGGGCTGAAGGAGTCAGAGCATAGGGAGGAGGGAGGTGTTGAGAGAAGGCGCATTTTCAGTTGTCCAAAGGAAACATTCTAGGGTTTTGGAGGGGTTCCTGGAGATTTTGGAAAATTATGAAATGCCAATCAAGGCTGGATTGTGCTGTAAATGGCTTAGGGGAGGGCTTGACTTTAAACAGAGCTGTCCAAGGATTTTAAACCCCAAGAAGTTTTTCCTTTCTTACAATTTTGGGGTCCATCAGTTGTAGTCAGGAAAGAACTGGTGAGAAAAAAAAACTTGACAAAAATTGATTTCTTTTGGTCTGGATTTTATTGCTCTGGATTCTTGATTTCATCAAAGTGGAAAACTTCCAGTGTGAAAATTCCCTCCATCATCTCAGGTTGTCTACTCTTCTGTAATTTCTAGCATTTCCCAGGATACTGAGAGGCTGAGAGAGTGGCCCATGGTCTCACAGCTAGTGAGGTGATTGAGGAAGGACTTGAAACAGGTCTTCCTTCCTTTAAGGCCATTATACGAAAATACCCTTCTGCTTAGCCAGTCTCTCAATCACCCAGATTCAGAAATTTGTCTTGGAGACCTCTTTAACTTCCTGTCAAAATATCAAATCAATTCTTACTTAGAAATATTTCTTCAGCTGAGTCTCTTCCTTTCCATTTCCCTCCCACCACCCCAATTTAGGCTCTTGTCTCTTACCTAATTGTTGCCACAGTCCCCTAATCTCTGAACTGGTCTCCCCACCCAGTGTCTTTCCTTTGCAGAGAGTGGTAGAGGGTAAATGAGGCAATGTATGCAAAATATTTTGCAAACCTAGTACCAGGTGTCAGTTATTGTTTTCTTGCTAATGTACAACCCAGATTGTGCCCCTGCCTCTAACCCCACCCCCAACAAACAACAACAAAATGAACCCATACCAACTCACACTTTCAAAGACATCTGATCTCCAGACCTTAGCCTCACAATGAAGTCCCTCCATAATCTTTTGCTCATGTACCAACACAATTCCTCTTTGACATGCTCTATGCTCCATCTAAAGTAAACTGAAGGCCATTCCCAAACACACCCTGCATTTTTCCACATCATACTTTCTGCCAGGAGTACCTTCCTCCCTATTCCAACCTTCATCCAACTCAACCTGTTGAAATTTTAGTACTTATCCTTCAAGCCCATCAGAAAAGGCCACCTTAGCTCTGATATCTTCTTTGATAACCCCAATTACATGTGATGAGCTATCTGAACTCACATAGCCCTTTGTTTATATTTCTTTCATTGTACTTTTTAAGTTCTACCTTGTTGTTTTGTATTTCTTCTTATTAGACTGCATCCTACTTGAAAGCAGAAAATCTACTCTTTCTTTCCTCAACAATGCTTGCTATAGTAGTCATCAGTCAGTCATAAGCACTTATGAAGTATCTGCTATGTGTAGGGCTCTGTGCTGAGTACTGGGGATACAATAAAAGGCAAAAGACAGTCCCTGCCCTCAAAGAGCTAATAGTCTAATGGGGGAGACAACCTGCAAAAAAAACCCCATGTACTAATAAGAAGTGCACAGGACAAATGAAAAATAATCAATAGAGGGAAGGTACTAACATTAAAGAGGCTTCTTGTAGGAGATGGGATTTTTGTTGGGACTTGAAGGAAGGGAGAGAAGGGAGGAGGTCGATGAGGAGGGAGAAAATTCCAGGCATGGAGAACAGCCAGGGAAAAGACCCGACTCAGGAAGAACAAAAAGGAGGTCAATGTCTTTGGTTGGAAGAGGTTGGGATAGGAGATAAGGACACTAGAGTAAGAAGACTGGAAAGGTAAGATGGTGCCAGGTTATGAAGAGTTTTGGAAATCCAAAAAGAGAATTTTATATTTGATCTTAGAGATAATAGGGAGCCACTGGAGTTTATTAAATAGGGTACTCAGAAAGTGTTTGTTGTATTAATGAATGAAAGAAATTATTTTTGACTCCTCACTCCCACATGGAATTAATCACCAAGTCTTATTAATTGTTTCTTCAAAATGTTTTCTCATCCAACGCCCTAGTTCAGAGCCTTATCATCATTTTATTGTTGGACTCTAACAGTAGCTTCCTAACTGATCTCTCTGCCCCTAGCTTCTCATCACTTTGGTCATTAATCAATCCATCAACAAGCAGTTAACAAACAGTTCCTATATGCCAGGCACTGTGCTAGGGGCTGGAGATAAAAAGATCACATCATTCCTCTGTTCATGTCTTTCATTGACCACAGGAAAAAGTTTAGACTCTTTATGATGGCACCCAAGGTATTCCATCACAGCTCCTTGTTGTCTTTCCAATCTTATTCTCAATTACTCAATCACCTTCCCCACATCTTTTTTTTCTGCTTCTTTCCTACAAATCATTCCACTCACTGGCCTTTCTTTGACTCTTGCTCCCCTAGAATATACTTTCCTCCTCTCAGGCTCCCTGCTTCTATTAGTGTCAGACAAGCTCCTCCTGTCCATTAGCTCTTCTGACTGTACTATTTCAATGTTATTCATATTGACTTTATTAGGCTGGCACCTCTTCTTTAATAAGTTCTTCCCTACCCTTTGGTTATTCTTCAGTTGGACTGGACAAAGGTATCAAAATAAATCAATATTCACTATTTATTAAGCAGTCATTTAGAAAACATTTATTAAGCACTTACCTACTACGTGCAAAGAAATGGCAAATAACTCAGTATCTCTGCCAAGAAAAACCCAAATGGGGTCATGGAAAGTCAGACATGACTGAAGCAATTCAACAACAACCACAACCACCACCATTATGGGCACCGGTAGGCATTGTACTAAATGCTAGGGATACAAAGGAAGGCAAAAAGGATGATCTCTGCCCTCAAGGTGAATACCTCTTAATGGGGAAAATAATATGAGACCAATGCAATACATATCCATTTGCAAGATGTTGGAAAAGGGGGGCCTTAATAGTGGGGGGATGAGGAAAGGACTCCTGCAGAAGGTGAGCTTTGAGCTGAGTCTGAGACTGAGATGAGGGGGCAGAACATTCCAGGCAGAGATGGTAAGAAGAAGAGAGAGGGAGAAATATTTATTTGCAATTTTCTAAAATTATCCTTGAAGCAACAGAGATTACTAACAATTAAACTCTTGCTAATTATCTCATAATTAACAATGCAAACAATCAATCTGACATTCAATTTGGAAAGAGCTTTTTGCATCTTCACACTTCCTTGTATATCGAGGCAGTGGGGTACAATAGAAAGAGCACTAAATGGGGAGTCAGAGGAGGATCTGGGTTCATATCCCTTCTCCATCATTTATGTGACCTTGGGCAAATCACTTTATTTCTCTAGGCCTTTTTCCTCTATAAAATGAGGAAGTTGGACTACTTGAATTCTAAGGTCAACAAAATTTGTTAAGCATATTCTATGCTATTTAATACCTATGTGACCTTAGGTATATAATTTCACTTCTCTAGACCTCAATTTCACCATCTGTAAAATGAAGGGGGTTAGACTTTTGTTCTTATTCAGTCTTTTCAGACATGTCAGACTTTGTGACTCCATTTGGGGTTTTCTTGGCAAAGACACTGCAATGGTTTGCCATTTCCTTCTATAGGTCATTTTAAAGATGAGGAAACTGAGGCAAACAGGGTCAAGTGACTTTCCCAGAGTCACACAGCTAGGAAGTGTTTGAGGAGGGATTTAAACTCAGGTCTCCCTGACTCCAGACTCAGTGATCTATCCACTGTGCCACCAGCTACTTCATAAATCTATGATCCTACACCAACCAGTCAGTCACATTTTGTTAAGCACCTCCCATGTGCTGAGTCCAGGGAATCCAAAGAAAGGTGAAAGATAGCTCCTGCCCCCAGGGAGCTCACAGTCTAATGAGAGAAACAAAATGCAAACAGCTATGTACAAAGGGGTTTTATCCTGGATAAAATGGAAATAACCAGCGTTAAGGAGGATCAGGAAAGGCTTCCTGTAAAAGGTGGGATTGTAGTTGAGACTTGAAGGAAGCCAGGGAAGCCTAGAGGCAGAGAGAAGATGAGGGAGAGCATTCTGTGAACTGAGATGGCTTCAGGGCATTGCCAACAGAACTTTATGTCATTGGGAAGACTATTTCACGTGTTGTGTTCTACGTATATGGCATCATAACCTTTCTCACCCCCTGATTCATTCTGAATTTCTCCAAAAAACCACAATCGAACCTTTATTTAGCTTGTTTGGGATGCCTTCAGATGGGAAGTTAACAATCACCCCTCCTGATTGCTATTGAAATCTCTCTCCATTTCAGACAAATCCCTTTACCTGGGCAGATTCCTCCCTCCCAGGAACCTCTCCGTCAAAACCTCTTGCCTCTTGATGACCAGAAGGGCATCTCCAACTTTGTGTCCTTGCCTTGCAAATTCTAGGATAGCCTGAGGATAAGGCAAGAAAGGAGAGGTTTGGGGAGCCCTGGAGCAAAAAGGAAATGAAGGAATTTGGCATATGGACAAGTACCCAGCCGCATCATTTCCCCTACTGGCATTTGGGCCAAATCGGGAAGTGTCGGTCACATTGTGGGGTTGGGTTACGTCATGCATGTTCACTTGTAATACATGCACTGTTAACATAAACTGACAAGAAGGCTCTAGCATTCTGCTTATCTGGATGCCATCCTTGCTGAGTAAAGGGTCATTATGAGAATTATTCACACAGAATTATAGCAGTTGGAAGCCTTCAGATTAGCTATTACATCACCTTTAGTTTAGTCATTCGGCACAGCTTGTTCCTTAAATGAACCCCTCCCCTCTTTCTCTCCTTCCCTTCAACCAGCAATCTCAGTCTCCAGCCTCTCTCTCTCTCTCTCTCTCTCTCTCTCTCTCTCTCTCTCTCTCTCTCTCTCTCTCTCCCTCTCTCTCTCTCTCTCTCTCTCTCTCTCTCTCTCTCTCTCTCTCTCTCTCTGCCCTCCTCCTCCTCTCCTCTCTCTCTGTCTCTCTTTCTGTGCCAAGAATAAGAGAGCTCCACTGTCAAACATGACTCTCTGTACTCTTGTATTCTAGGAGATCTTTCCTGAGATCAGAGCAATGACTGATTAGGGATATATTGGTCACCAGGCTGCATCCAGGTCTCTGGAGAATTTGGGATGTTTTGAAATCACACCCATTCCTGGAAGAGCCCCATCTCCAAACTTTGGCATCAATTTTACAAACAAAATCATAGAATTGCCCTGTACACTTTCAGCCCCATCGTGGGGATTCTTTTTGTAAGGGCGATGTGATAGAGATTCATGTCTCCAGTGGAAGAAGATGGTCTTCAGGGCCCACAGACCCACTAGAATATTCATCGTCCTGCTCACGTTTTCCAACCTCAGTCTTCACTCCAGGCACGCCCATCCTCTCCTCCTGCTCCTCAGATGACAAGTCTATGCCTGCCAGCCAAACAAACTCAGAGTTCATCTGCACACATAGATTCCCATGAAAAATTAATGAAAATGATAATAGGAACTGTGGGAACTAGGAGGGAATAGATAATGTAATTAACAAGGCATGTGTCCAAAGAGACGTGCTTCATCACTCTTACCATCACACGATACATGAGACATAATACACAATTGACTTCCATGCCAAGGAACTGAGGGAGCTAGAGTAGGGAGCTCAATGAAGGGATATGGGGAGGGGAGAAGGAAAGTTCATTAACATTTTTACTGACCCATCAGAACAATGTCTTCTGTAGACTCTGGACACACCATTGCATACCATTCTCCACACACCTGGCTGTAATATACAATGCTCCAGAGAGCACATAAGCCCTGGCACCATATTTGGACAAGACTGATGTAAGAAGTTAAGATCTTCCAAATGTGGTCATTAAAATCCCTTTCCACAAATGTAGTCACTTGTTCTCCTCTCTCAGTTTTGAAGAGATCAGCTGTTCCATTGGTCTTTATAGAATAATCCTAACTTCAGAGCTAGAGGTCACTTAGCCTAAAGTCCCATTTTACAGATGAGAAAACAAAATAGTAAAGTGATTTGTCCAAGGTCATACCTTTACTTTATAGCATAATTAGTATTAGATTCCTGGGACATCTGAATTCCAATTCTATGATCTTTCCACCATTCAGCATTTCTTTAACAGTAATTCCTCAATAAGTCATCCCCAAACATCTTTATCATCAAAGGAAATTGGTGGGGAAGAAGGGTCCATGCCCACATTTAGGATTAACTGAATTCTCTAGGTCTTTTGAGTTTCTTCCAATTTAGTTCAATAGAGCATTTATTTAGTACCTACCATATGCAAGTCATACAGTAAGAGAAAGTGAATATGATAACAAACTCAGCTTTCCAAGAGTTTGCAATATATTTCTTTCTGTTTGTTGTTTTTTGTTTGTTTTATTATGTTTTGTGGCAATGTATTTGAACAAATTTAATTCAACAAACATTTAATAAACAACTACTGTATGGGGGTATAGGGATACAAAAGTTTAAAATGTTCCATTTGTCTTTATATAATAATTCAAACTTAAAAGCTGGAGGTCACTTAGCCTAAAGTCCATTTTACAGATGAGAAAACAAAACAGTGAAGTGATTTGTCCAAGGTCATACATTTACTTTATATCATAATTAGGATTAGTTCTGTCCCTCAAAGAATTTTCAATTTATTACATAGAAACATGGCTAGGTGGCGCAGTGAACTAAACTTTGGGGTCCAAAAGATCAGAATTCAAATTCTGCCTCAGATATTTACTTAGCTATGTGACCCTAAGCAGGCCACTTAACTTCACTATCTGCCTCAGTTTCCTGATCTGTTAAATGGGCATTATAATGGTACTCACCTCATAGAGTTGTTATGAGAACCAAGCGAATTAACATAGGTAAAGTGCTTTGCAAACCATAAATACAACATAAATGCCGGGTTTTTTAGGTTGTTGCTATTATTATTGTTAGTGCTCATGTGCACGCTAATAATTGTGTATAGAACACTGGACTTGGAATCAGGAAGACCTTAATTCAAATCCTGTCTCATTCACTTGCTAGCTGTGTGATCCTGGACAAGTCACTTGAGTTTTCTCGGTCCCAGTTTACTTCTAAAAATGGAGAGGATACTGATACCACCTATCTCACAGCAGTTTTGTGAGGATCAAATAAGAAAATCTAGGAAGCAGCCTATATATCTTAAGGCACTGTGTAAATGTTATTATTACTACAAGATGATTAAGGGGAAATTGGGGCAAAGCCCTTTTGTGGGGGTGGCTTGTCAGGGATGCTTTGAAGTCTCTTGGCTCTAGGGTCATCCTCCCAACCCACATTGCAAATGGGAAAACCACATGGGCAGCAGTGTCAAAGTCAGACCAGGAGCAGGAAGACAAATTAGAAAGCTGTTAACTGATCAGGACAAGAAAAGGTAAAAGATTGAGCTGATATGGTTGCAGCAAGAATGAACGACCAGGACAGAGGAGAAATGGCACAAGGGATGGTGAGCAGAACTTGGAGGGAGGAAAAGGGAAGAATGAAAGGATTATTAGAGCCTGGGGGATTGGGAGGATAATGTTATAAGGAAATGAAGGCGAGGAGTGTGGGTGTGGGTGTGGGGGGTGAATTTGGGTAGAATTAGAGGTCCGGTCATAGATCTAGGTCATGGTCATCTAATCCAGCCTGTCCCTTTACAAATAAAGAGAACGAGGCCCAAAGAGGTGAAGTACCTTGCCCAAGGCCACTCAGGTAGAAAATGGGATTTGAACACAGGTCCTTGGACTCCAAACCCATCACTCTTTTCACTGAACTATGTTGTTTCCCTAGTTTACTGGATAAGGTGATCTCAGCCCCATGAAACTCAATCTAAAACATTTATTAAGCACACATTTTGCATAAGGCACTGTGCTAGGCACTGGGAATAGAGAATCAAAAAGTGAAAAACAGCATCTGCCCTCAAGGAACTGACATTCTATATTTGTGTTTTTACAGATAAGGAAACTGAGGCCCAGAGAAATGAAGGAACTTGGATTCAGGGCTCACAAAATCTAAATCTCAAGTCTTTGGTGACTATTTAGGGGAATATGAGGCTACCCATGAAAATGGGTGGTCTTCAGCTCTAACTTTGATGTAAATGGTGCCCAAGTGGAGAAAAGTCAGGCAATACTGGAGCTGGGAAGGTGCCATTTCCCTGGGTGATGCTTTACCTTTCTCCTGACCCTCCCCCAGAAATCCTGATTAATGTGATGAGTTCCCCTGAGCTGTACTTGTTTCATCTTCTAGTTGATATGAAGGTCCCAATTTCTGGGGGAAGTGCCAAACTGTTTATTTAACACAAGCAAGTCTAAACAGGATTCAATCTATCCACAGTAAGAAAAAGTCCTAATCAAATTTCCTAGGCGTTTAAGCTAGACTCCCCTCTGTTAGGAAGGACGATGGTTGGCATTTGTGACATGCACAGGGCATAGCACCCAGAAGCTATCTATCAGGACCCTTATGGCCCAGTCCTGGTCTGACTAATTTATCAAGTGCAAGTCATTTCATCTTTCTTTTGAGGGTGGAGGCTGTTTTTCTTTTTCTTTCTTGTCTACCTTCTCTTTCTCACCTTTCTTTTTTGTTTCCTTCTTTCTTTTTCCTCTCCCCTTCCTTCCTTTCTTTTTTATTCTCTTTCTTCCTTCTTCCCTTCCTCTCTCTCCTTCCTTCCTTCCTTTCTTTTTCTCTCTCTCTTTCTTTTCTTCCTTTCTTCTTCTTTCCTCCCTTCCTTTCTTTTCTTCCCTCCTTTTTCCCTTTCCTTCCTTCCTTCTTCTCTCTTTCCCTTCCTCCTTCCCTCCCTCCCTCCCTTCCATCCTTTTTTCCTCCTTCCTTCCCTTCCTATCTTCCTTCCTTCCTCCCTCCTTTGTCAATCTTACAACAGCAGGTACATGGCAACAAATATTTTTCATTTTGAATTGACTTGAAGTGTGCTGAAGAAGGTGGAACTGGTGGAGCTCCTACATCCTTTTGCCTGTAACATTGACTGGCTGCTTGTGGAGGGTCAGGCTTAGCACTGCAAAGGCCTCTGCCCAAGTCCTCCTGACAGAGCTGCTCATGTGACTAACTGTGGACAAGTCCCTTCTCAGTGCTCTAGGCATCTAAGACTACAAATTATAGTTACCCAACTGCATCTGTGGAATGATTTTCCATACCAGGAATGTCTTACACATATGAAGTCTCAGGCCCAAATAAACAGGCTAATAAATACTAAACAGATATAATGGGAGTCTGCCTTCAGGGTGACTCAAAGAATTACTCAAAGATCTTTCTCTTTTTCAGCCATCATAATATCAGGAATTAGAATATCTTTCCTCTGAGTTTTCAAGAGGTCCCAATTATTTAAATATGGGTAGGGGACAATAATGCTTATGGGTAGAAAAAACGATACATGAGAAGTGAGAGGAACTTGGGTCAGTACCCGTGTGTGACAATTTTTCATTGCATGATCTTAAGTAATTCATTAAACTTCTCCAGGCCTTAGTTTCTTCATCTGTAAAGTGGGGAGAGGGAGAGGGGAAAGACTTCTTTGTCTCTGGAATCCTTTCTGGCTCTAAATCTACAATCTTATGACAAACACCCCATCAACAGGCATTGATAACAATTGATAGCAAAGACCCCACCAGGAAAATATCTCCAAATAGTTTCTTTGGGAGCTTCCGATGGAAGCTAGGAAGAGTACAAAGTGATTACTTCACTATTTTGCTGAGAATTAGCCCAGCTAGATAGCCAAGGAAGACAAGGGGGTGGAACTAAGGGAAGTGAGGGTGTTTGAAGACAAATGACTCAGGGCTGGTCCTCCCTGTTAAAGGAGGATATCAAATCCCTGTGGCCTTTCACTCTTAAGAGTTCCTGAGGGGCCGCTAGGTGGCGCACTGAGTAGAGCGTCGGCCCTGGAGTCAGAAGGACCTGAGTTCGGATCCGACCTCAGACACTTAACGCACACACAAATAAAAACCTAGCCGTGTGACCTTGGGCAAGTTACTTAACCCCAATAGCCCTCCAAAAGCAAAAACAAACAAACAGAGTTCCTGAGTCTGTGAGGGGTCAAAACCAGCCTGACAGAAAAACTGGGGGTGGGGGGAGGCTTTCAAACTCAGTTCACCTCCTTCAGATCATTTCTTCAGGAAGCAGAGGAGGCATGCAGATGTAGTCTTCCCCACCCACATTGACACTGAAGCTGAAGAGAAACCCAATTTGAGAGAGAAGCAGGATTTCTCAGGGTGTTTTCTCACATGGCATCTTATTCTAGCATCCCCTGGGTAATAAAAGGGTTGGAACAAGTCAAAACTTTTCCTTTTCTCAGACCATGAAAGGGTGTGATGGGGATCTTAGTCCCTTTGCAGAAGGGCTGAAACATTCTATAGCTGGAAAGAGTAAAGGAGTGTTTGGGAGGTGGGACAAAGCTTCGTCTGGTTTTGCCCTTAGGGCCGTGAAAACCATTAGCAGCCACAACCGACATTTTTGAGGTTTGTATAGGGCTTTACAGAGATCACCTCCTTTTCTCCTCACAAAAGCCCTCTGAGGCAGGTGTTATTATTAATCCCCATTTTACAGGTGGGGCACTTGAGGCTGAAAGACATTTAGGGCCTAGCCCACAGTCACATAGGTAGTAAGTGCCTGAAACTGGATTTGAACTCAGCCCAGCGTTCCAGGTCCAGTGCCTTCTTCACCCTGATATCTCAGCAACAGTTACAGAAGCTTCGACCCCAGCCTTGCTTCCTATTCTGCAGCCTCTAAAATAAAACATTTGATTCCTTTGTCTCCTCTATTGAAGAGGACTTTGAGTGGGGACAAAGATTTATACCAAACAGCCACCAGGTGGCACACTAGACCTTGAGAAATGAGTATTTTCTGAGCTTCTTTGTCCCATTTTTTGTTGAGAGATGACTTATTTCTTGGATAGGTCATCCAAAGCCAGGGGAAAGGGTAGGAATGAGCTGAAGAAATTACATAGGCCATGTTATTCTAGCCCCGGAAAGCCCCTAAGCCCGGGCTGAATATTCATTTCACTACTCATGGCTGAGGCTAACCCCTACATTGTCCTAGACTTCAATAAAATGTTTAACATTGTAATGAAACTTCAAAAAAAATTTCCAAGCACTTTATCATTTCCACAATTTTTGAAGTTTCATTGATGAGTTGTGGGAAAATTCCTTTCAAACAGCTTCTTTCACAATCCTGCTTAGCTTCTGTATCTTGTGTTTCTCTCCTAATTCCTCCCATGATTGGAGGGTCAGTCTTAAGCTCCTTTTCGAGGACTTGGCTTTTCCTTAGGAAGCTGTTCGGGGCTGTTTTTAATTCTGAAAGAGTTGCATCATCTAAAATAGATGCAGTAGTAACTGAGCACTGTACTTCTCCATGATGCATACTCATCTTGGTAGAAAATGCTGAAGTGACTCCTGGGGCATTGTTCAAACCACTGTTTTCAGGAAGCAATTTCACGAGGTTGGTCGTGGTAGGGGAAAACTTAGGTTGGTTGTGGTGGGGGAAAACTTCTGTTTTGCTATCATGTCACTCAGGGATTTTATCTTAATAGAATGCTTTATATGGGGATTCATTATAGAGTCAGTCATTTTGGGATCCTTCAAAAGTTTAGTTACTCTGAGTAACTCCTTTTCTACCATGTCTAGTTTATTCGACTTAGATGTGGTAGAATAAAGAGGAATGGCATATCGATCTTCTAGACCAGATGCTGGAATTGGAGGCCTAATGAGTTTAGCAAATGGTCTGTCCCCTGAAGGGGTGAAGCAGGATACCTTATGGAGCTTCCTGGATGCATCGGTGCCACCATCTTCTGTGCTCACTGCAGGTCCATGAAACTGTTTAAAGCAAGAGGCAGTGGGAAGCACTTTACATTTGAAACTCCAAGACCTGGGGGTCAGAATTCCACCTCTGCCACCTGTGTGATGTTGGAGAAGTCACTTCTTTGGGCCTATTTCCTCACTTGTAGTGTACATATATATGTATCTATATATTCTATCTCTATCTATCTATACACATATTATACATATATACACACATACACATATACATACATGGGGTGTTCAGGCAGGACTAGTACCTCTGGTATGAAGGCTACTGAGTCCTTTTCAGGATGCTTTCCACCTTTGGTGTCCACCTATTCCACCTAACTCTCACCTGTGGCTCCAAGAAGCTATAGCATGCACAGCAGCCACACCCCAGCAAACTATTTCAGCAGACAGGCCAAACCAGGTTGAGGATAACTGAGTGGTCTCAGACCCTTTGGTGAGTTAGGGGGGTGTCTACTTCAAACAAAGACTTGCCCTGGTGGGATGGGTAAATGAGAACAATATGTTCCAATGGTCATGAAGGGAGCTGAAGCTGGAGCTATGGAGCTCTTAGAGCTTGGATAGACATGGAAGACGCCAAGATCATCCACTGCATTTTGAGCTATCGCCAGTTGTCTTGATTCTATCCTGCCACTGGACTGTCATGACTCTGGATGAGAGAGTGAGGCCTATGACTTCATGCAATTCTGGCTCAATTAAATCCAATTTACACATGAATCAAAAGACACCACCCATACCATTTTACCATTTTTACCTATCTTAAAGTCCTGTGGTGACAAGCGAATGATGAAACAGCAGGTGCAGATACCCTGGGAGCTGTAGTCATAACCCTGTGCACAGTCATCATGGGCCAAAGGGCCGCCTTCTCACTGGAAGCAGCAGTGGGATTCAGCAGCTCCCTGGGTGTCTGAGCAGACTTTTAAGGATCACAGTGCTCACCTCCTGGTGTGAGGAAGGGGCTAGAAAAGGTGCCCTAAAAACTGTCTGCTCATCCAACCCTGGCCTGATTACTATGGCAGGTGGGGATCTCACCCTGTGTTCAAATACAAAAAATGTACACAAATATCTGCAAGATGATTCCACTCACCATTGGCATATGGAATAAATATGCACACACTTATAGAACAACACAAAATCCAGTAGAACTGAAAAACAAACAGCTCTTGTTGCAAGAGAACTCAGCAGGTATGGCATCCAAATAGCAGCCCTGAGTGAAATTAGACTGGTAAGTGAAGGCCAGCTTTCTGAAGTTGGAGATGGAAATACGTTTTTCTGGAGTGGTCACAGTTAAGTGAAGTGCTGATGTAGGTTTTGCAATCAAAACGTATCTAGTCAACAAGCTTATATGCCTACAAAAAGAGTGAATGACAGGATTGTGACAAAGTGATTGCCACTTGCAGGAAAATGTCACACAGCATCATCAGTACCTGTGTACCATGATGCATCTTGATGAGGTAAAAAAAATCTTATGAAGACCTAGAGATCCTTTTCATCAGTGTGCCACAAGAGGACAAGTTTATAATTCTGGGTGACTTAAATGCTACAGTAAGCTCAGGCTACCAGACTTGGAAGGGAGTTCTGGGGAGGAATGTTGGAAGCAGCAACAGCTACTGAAGGACAGCCCATTTCATGACCTTCTCATCGCCAATATTGTTTTCTGCTTACTTAAACACAATAGAACTTCATGAATGCACCCTCATAGTAATCACTGGCATTTAATAGACTATGTGATCATAAGGAGAAGAGACAGACAGGATGTGAGAGTGATGAAGGCAATGTGTGGCACAGAGTGCTGGATTGATCATAGACTTATCCTCTCCAAGCTAAATATTTGCATTCAACAGAAGTAGTGGCCCCAAGGCAAAATGACTACCAGAAGAATTAATGTCAATAGATTAGAGTTCTTCTCTGGGAGGGAACAGTTTGTTCTTAACTTTGAGGGAAAGTTGAGCAACACACAGTTGACAACAGTTGAGTAGAAAAGGAGTGGGCAGCTTTCAGAGATTTGGTGTATAGCAATGCATTTGCTCATTTGGGTCAAAACACTCAAAACTATCAAGATTGGTTTGATGAAAATGATGGGGAAATTCAGATGCTGCTAGATGCGAAATGAGAATTCCACAGGGTTTACCAGCAGGATAGTTCATTCATCTCTAAGAAGGCAGCATTTAATTCCATTAAAAATAAAGTACAAGAGAAGCTTAGAGAGATGCAGGATTCTTGGCTCAGGAAAAAGACAGATGAAATTCAGTTTTATGAATTTAACAATCCAAAGTGCTTTTATGATGCCTTGAAGGCTATTTATGGGCCAAAGACCTAAGGTACATCTCAATTACGCAGTGCTTATAAGCCACATTGATTAGTGATAAGGACATGATCCTAGAGAGATGGGCTGAACACTTTCATAGTGTTCTCAACAGACCATCATCAATCAATGCTGAAGCCACTGACCATTTATCTCATGTTGAAGTCGATCCCTCCCTAGCTGAAGTTCCAACTGAAGAAGAGGTTTTGAAAGCCATTAGGCTCCTTTCAAGTGGCAAAGCACCTGGTGCTAATTCTATTCCAGCTGAGATTTATAAGGTAGGAGGTCCATTGCTCTACAAAGCTGAATGAAAATTTCCAGGTAATTTGGCAAGGAGGAGGTTATTCCCCAGGAGTTCAAGGATGCCTCCACTGCCCACTCTATAAAGGTAAAGGAAATAGATTATCCTGTGACAAACACAGGGGGGTCTCTCTCTGAGTCATTGCTGGCAAGATTCTTTTCAGAGTCCTCTTTAATAAGTTGATCCTCCACCTAAAACGTGGTCATCTACCTGGGAGCCAGTGTGGCTTCAGAAAGAGCCAAGGAATAGTCGATATGGTGTTTGCTGCCTGACCACTCCAGGAGAAATGCCAGAAGCAGAACAGAGGTCTGTACTAAACATTAGTAGATCTGACCAAGGCCTTTGATACTGTCAGTCATGAGGGCTTATGGGAAATTATGTCAAAATTTGGTTGCCCAGAGAAGTTCATCAGTATCATACATCAATTTCATGATGGCATGCTTGCCTCGGTTCTGGATAATGGGCAATGCTCTCATGCTTACCTAGTCACCAATGGAGTGAAACAAGTCTGTGTGCTTGCTTCCGTGTTTTTTTAGCGAGATATTTTCAACCATATTATCAAATTGCCTTCAATGAGGACAAACACAGCATCAAGGTTAGCTATTGCACAGATGGTAAATTCTTCAACTTGAAAAGGTTACAAGTCAAAACCAAAGTGGACGGAGTATTGGTGCATGATTTTCTGTTTGCAGATGATTGTGCACTCAATGCAGCCTCTGAAGCTGAGGTGCAGCAAAGTATGAATCAATTCTCTGATGCTTGTGCTAATTTTGGCCTGACAGTGAACACCAAGAAAACACAGGTGCTCCATCAGTCACCACCACATCATCCATATGTGGAACCATAAGTTACAGCAAACAGAAAAGTTTTGAATGCTATGGACAAGTTTACTTGCCTTGGGAGTGTACTTTCTAGGGATGTACACGTTGATAATGAGGTCGACACATGCATTGCTAGAGCCAGCTCAGTGTTTGGGAGACTGAAGGAAAGTGTGGAGAAAAGAGATGTTAGCCAAACTGAAGGTCCACAGAGCCGTGGTGCTGACCCCGTTGCTGTATGTCTGTAAAACCTGGACAGCACACCAGCACCATGCCAGAAAACTGAATCACTTCCATTGAATTGTCTTAGGGAGATTCTGAAGACCACCTGGCAGGATGAGGTACCAGACACTGAGTCCTTTCTCGAACTAAACTACCAAACATTCAGACTATTTCAGAGGGCCCAATTCCTATGGACTGACCACATTGTTCAGATGCAAAATGCACACTGGTCAAAAAGACTATTTTATAGAGATCGCATACAGGGCAAGCATTCACATGGTGATCAGAAGAAGCAATACTGAGACATGCTCAAGGTCTCTCTTAAGGACTTTGGGATTGATTTGTGGCATGGGAGACACTGGCACAGGACCACTCAGCATGGTGTGTCCACATCAGCAAAACAGAATTGAAGTAGCTCAAAAGAAACACGAGATGTGCAGACTTAGAGAATGCACAACAATGACCCTTTGTGACCGACCTTGTATTGGTCTGTTCAGTCATAGCTGGATGCATTGAAACTTGACTCTGGCATAGTGATGTCATTTTGGTCCTCTTGGAAAATGAAGGAAAGCAATCAACCAACCATACACACTCACACACACACGTTACAGATATATATGTATAAATAATATTTGTAGAACTCTTTGTAAACCTTAAAGCACTATATAAATACTAACAATTAAATAGAGGGGTCCATGTAGGATGACCGCTAAAGTCCCTTCCAGCACTAAATCTACAAACCTAGTGGACCCAACCCACTATGACCTAGACATCTGATTCCATTTTAATTGTTTCATATGTACTTATCTACCCGAATAATAATCTATAATTATAGATCATTCTATAGCCAGGATTCCTGCCTTTAGGAGCCTTCCACAGACCCATAGTTGGAATGCACCTCCTCCTCCTCCTCACCTCTTCTCTTTCACATCCCTCAGGTATTAGTGGTAACCCCTTTTGATGACTGAAGGAGGGACTGAGGGTAATGACTTTGTGCTGCTTTGCCTCACTTAAATCCAACTTAAGGCAAGTCAAGATATCACCTTCATGATGTCATTGATCCTCTTCAAGAGGAAGGATGAACAACAACAACAAGAATGTATCCTCAAATTACTTTGGATTTACTTTTTAATCTGTAGAGAAAGTTAGCTCTATTGTGTGCAAAGAGTGTTTCCTTTTTTTAGTTTGGTATACCAGAACCTAGCATAGGGCACACAGTAGGTACTTAATAAATGCTTGTTGAATGATATTAGTGAAAATAAGGCTATAGATAAGCCTTTCATTTATAGGAAACTATCTTTACCAACTCCCAGCAACCTTTCAAAATTAGTTCTTTAATTTTCAGTCATTTTGATAAAAATAATTTAGATTATCTCCCTAAAATTATAATTAGAAAGACTGCTGAAATTATTTCACCTCCTATAGGAAAAATTATGCTCCTTTTAGAAAACTATTTAAGATGAGGTGAGTGGTTTTCTTGAATTTTTTAATCCTCTTTTATTTTTTTCCTTAATAGCATTCCCCCCCCCATTTACATGTAAAGATAAGTTTTCAACATTCATTTTTGTAAAATTTTGAGTTCCAAAATTTTTTCCTTCCCTCTCTTCCCTCCCCACTTCCCAAGACAGCAAGCAATCTGATATAGGTTATACATGTACAATCATGTTAAACATATTTCCACATTAGTCATGTTGTAAAAGAAGAATCAGAACAAAAGGGGAAAACCACAAGAAACAGAAAAGAACAACAAAAGTGAAAATAGTGTGCTTTGATCTGCATTTGGACTCCATATGTGGTCAGCATTTTTTATCATGAGTCTTTTGGAATTGTTTTAGGTCATTGTATTGCTGAGAGGAGCTAAGTCTATCATAGCTGATCAATACACAACGTTGCTATTACTGTATACAATGTTCTCGTGGTTTTGGTTTTTCTGAAACCTGCCTGCTCATTATTTCCTATAGCACAATAGTATTCCATCACATTCATATACTATAACTTGTTCAGCCATTCCCCATTTGATGGGCATCCCCTCAATTTCCAGTTTTCTGCCACCACAAAAGAACTGCTATAAATAGTTTTGTTTATTTGTTAAACCTCTATTTTCAAGGCAGTCATTTCTATTTCTTTCTCTTCCATTAAGGGTTGCCTAGGTCCTGCTGAATTATTAAGATATCTACCTTTCCCTTCAGGGCTAGATTTACAGGACATGCTTTATTCTTTAGGAAACCTCTGGGCCTCCAACAGGCCATTTCCAGAACACTGGGGTAGTTGTGGGGAATGACCTTGACTCTAATAGTCCTTATACCTTCTCACAAATCCTGCAGGGCTGAGATTATTGATTCTGCAGTTTTCCTTGGTAATGCTTGATGGCTGACCTTTTTTGACTATACCTGTCAGTTTTATTTAGCACATCGAACCCTTTAGCACAGCACACAAGAAGGAGGAATTAATGTATTCTTTTTTCCCTTGGGAAGTCTGTATTTTATCTCCAGTTATAAGATCTCACAACCTTATTTCTACTCTCAAGTTTATCTTAATCTCATAAACCAGAGGGATGGGGACAAAGGGGAAGTAGGCAGTTAGGTTGGAGAAAACAGAAGCTATCAGGATGACAGAATCATCATTTAGACCCAAAAGGGTCCTCAGGGGCCATCTATTCCACCTCTACTTCCCTTCATTTCACAGATGAAGAAACTGAGACTCAGAGTGATTAAATAATTTGCCCAAGATTATGCAAATAGGCAAACTGAATTATTTTTGGTCAGTTTCTGGATGTCAGAAAGCCAGTGGTGATCTTACATTGCTCTGAGAGCTCTGCGGATGAGGCATCCACCCGTCCAGCCCTCAAACCCCAGGTAGGAGTTATAGGACATGAGAATGGGATTACAGGGTGGTAGGGTGAGAGCAGAACCAAGAGGAAAATCAAACTGACTGCAGGCCTTGTGCCATCTGCTGGTCATGGGAGTTAGAGCATGGATTTAAACAATCCCAGAACTTCCCAAGTTAAAGGACCTTCTAGACAGGTCTAGAGCAGGGGTTCTTCACACATTTTCTATATCTTACTGCCAACCTTATCTTCTAAAGGGTTAACAATATAATACATTAATCAGTACATACAAGATCCATACAGAATAGGTGGGAGACAACTTTAGAGGGGAAGGTATTCTGTGGGTGATGGCTTTTGAGCCAAGTTTTAAAAGAAGTCAGGGCTTCTAAGAAATAGGAGAGGTTAAGAGGAGGAGTATTCTGAGCAGTGGCAGGCTGGTAAATATTTAACAACCAGCTCTTCAGGAAAAATTTACACAGGGCACACTTTTCAGTTTAATATGAGTTACTAACACCTTTCCTTCTTACTTTCTTAAGTCAACAAAACAATAAATCAAGCCCTGATTTGCAATATTTGCTGATTTCTGAGGTATAAATGCTCACACTGAAATTTTAACAATTGGTTTTCATGAATTGTTTTGAGCTGGCTCCCCTCCCTGACTCTGAAAGTGGGAAACAGTCCATTCAAGGTCATGGAACCAGGAGATGGAGCCAGTATGCATCAGAGGAGGTGTATATATGTCTATGCATAATATATTCCCAACTCTGAGAGGCATCTTGGCTTACTGGGTAGAGCAGCATCTTTCGAGGCAAAAAGTCACCTTCTACATAAAATACTGATGATTGTGTGATGCTGGGAAACCTCCCCATACTCTAGACAACTCTTGAAGACTCTAAATACAGAGAAGGTACCAACTGCACAGGCAGAAGGAATTACCTATTTAAGAGTTCCCCATATTACTGAAATCACAAATCCTAATTCCAGACTAGATACAAATGTGTATGTGATTGTATGTATGCGTATGCATATATCCACACACATATGTATACATATATGCATATACACATGCATGCACATGTGTGTATACATATATGTGTATGATTTATGCATAATCAGCATTTATTAAGCACTTATTATGTACCAGGCATTGTGCTAAGAATTGTGGTTTCAAAGAAATAAAAAAACCAAACAAACAAAAAAAACCAAACCCATCCCCTGCTCTCTAGAAGCTCATAGTCTAATGGAAGAGACCACATGGTAACAACTATGTAAAAACAATATGTTGACATATTGGTATCCATATAAATATAAATATATCTATATATAGATAAATGTACATCTTTATGTACATTACATATAATTTTACTAATTCTATATGCATATATATGTACAAATTCTAGGGGTGATCTCAGAGGGAAGGTAGAGGATGAAGGACTGGGGAAGGCTTCTTGCAGAAGGTAGGATTGTAGCTGAGACTGGAAGGAAGCCAGGGAAGCCTGGGGGCAGAGAGGAGATGAGGGGAAGAGAGTGTTGGGGGACAGACAGGGAAAATGCCCAAAGTTGGGAGGTGGCATGCCATGGATGAAGAACAGTAGAGGAAGCGTGGTGCAGTGAATAGAGAGGTCTTGGAACCAGGAAAAATTGGGTTCAGGTTCTACTTCTGACCTGTCCTGGCTATGTGATTCTTGGAAGGTCATGTAACATCTCAGTGTTCTTGACAACTTTCTAAGACTATGAGCTGCAGAGAAGGTTCTGTCCTGCTTTGGGAGAGGGAGTTTCCTCACTTTCCTACACTGATGAAGTCATAAAATGACAGATGAATCAAAAAAACAACCCAAACAACACTTCAAGTCCTACATTTTTGCATAAATGTGATACTAGTTTTAAATTTTTATTTAATATTTTATTTATTTTTAAATTACAGGTAAAAACAATTTTTCACAATTGAAAAAATTTTTGAGTTCCATATTCTCTTCCTCTCTCCCTTCCCTCTTTCTTTATTGAACTCAGGTCCTTCTGACTCCAGGGCCGAAGCTCTACTCACTGCGCCACCTAGCCGCCCCAGTAAGAGATTTTTTTTCTTTTCTTTTCTCTTTTTTGGACGGCAATTGGGGTTAAGTAATTTGCCCAAGTCACACGGCTAGGTTTTTGTTTGTGTTTGTTAGGTGTCTGAGGCTGGATCTGAACTCAGGTCCTTCTGACTCCAGGGCTGGCGCTCTACTCACTGCACCACCTAGCCGCCCTCTTTCTTCATTGAGAAAGCAAGCTATTTGATATGGGTTACTAATGTTATTTAATCTGATAGAGGAATTTCCCCAATTAAACATCCCTTAGGCTTACTCACAGATCTTTCCTTTATTTTGGTTACACATATATAAATACAGTTTTAAGCTTGAGTAACTTGAAACTGCACTGACTTTGATATGTGTGTATATGCAGTCTATTGAATTAACTATGTACACATGACTATAAATATATTTCTATAATATGTACACAAGCCATACATTTTCTCATAATATTGACTTCAACAAATATTTATTAAAGGCTTATTATTCATCAAGTACTATGCCAGGCACTGGGGATACAGAGACAAAAATTATACAGTCCCTCCTCTGGAGAGCTTATAGTTTTCTGGGTTCACAGCAAAAAGCTTATTTATTGGTGAAATGACCTTATAACAAAATTCTTTTGGTCCTCTAATAAACTCCTTTGCATGGAGTCCAAGACAACCCCGCTATATCACAAGCTCCTTTAAAATGAGAGAATACTGCTCTATTACAGGTGAAAGTGTGTGGCCCTTTCTTGAGACCAGTCGGCCAGTCAATAAACACTTATTAAATGTCAGGCACTGTGCTAAGCACTGGGGTTACCAAGAAAGGCAAAAGCTGGCCTTTGTTCTCAAAGAATTCATAGTCTAATGGGCGAGGCAACATGCCAGCAATTATTTACAAAGGAATTATGAACAGGATAAATTGCAAATAATCAGCTGAAGGAAGGTACTAATATCAAGGGGGGCCTGGAAAGGCTTCCTGAAGCACCACAAAATTCTTCATAAACTAACATGAATGAAATCACACTCAACCTCCCTTGTAGATGACCTGTGAAGACAAGAAATAACTGGGATACTGTCATTCTGATCTCCAAGCTCTCTCCAAACCTTGGAGTAAAGGATTATTGGCATCACTGGGATCATAGGGGAAAAAGGATAGAGAGCTAGACAAGGGGTATGTTCTCTTCTTGGTCATTCCCATTTCCCACAAAATTCTGAAGGTTTTGGGTTCAAGCAACTGGTATTGATGGAGGTACCAAGAGAAAAAGAAGGCTGGACTGGGAAAGTAGTAGAGGAGTAGGAGTAGTAGAGTAGAGGGGAGGGACACAAGATGGGAGATTTTTAATGTCTGAAGTTGCATTTATTAATCCAGAAACTCCCCCAAACTCCAGAAAGAAGTAAGGATATTTGTGTAGTTCTCAATTTCAACAGGATATTCATGAACTTAACCTTTTTTTTTTTAATAAAGAAAGGAAGGTGAGGAAATAATCATAGATTTCCAAAGATCCATGTCACCCCCCCCCCCCAAAAAAAAAGAACTGTTGGGGAAGAGTTCCCAGGACAGTTTCTTTTGTAAGTAACTAGAAGTTGAATATAAAATGAATTCAATTTTATTCTGCTTGCTTCTTGGCTTGTTGTGTGCTAGGCACCTGGGTAGGTAGATCCTCAGGGAGCTATAAAAATTAAATAAGACAGAACTCAGATTTGTAATCAATTCAAACATCTGTCAAACACATCCCCTACAGTGCACAGCACACTCTGGTATGCACTGTGGGAGGTATAGCCATAGTGAAAGTTTGGGAAGAGACCAAGGAATAAATGCAAGGGACCCAGAAGGAGCAGTTAGAGAGGCCAAGAGGTGAAACCACAAGGAGGCGCTGTCAATGAATTTGAATAAGGACAAAATGACTATCCAGAAAGAAGATGCACTCAGCATTGTCAAAAACTGCAGAGGTTAAGACCAATGAAGAATGAGAAAAGATCATCAGATTGGATGGTTGAGAGACCTGAAATGTGACCCTGTAGAGAGTGATGGGGATGAATTAGAAGCCAAATTACATTGGGGCAAGTAAAACAGAGATGAGGAGGGGGAGACAACAGGTATAGACATTAAAACTGGACTGTATTTGAAGAGTGATTGGAAGGTATTAAAACTCAGAACTCAAATTGTTGAGCATTGTTCTCTCCTAACACCTAAAATTCACTCATTTATGGAAAAGTTTGAAAAAAAATTGTCTTTGATCATTTAACTAATTGAACATGAAGACACTAGTTTGTGGGTGTATTTGGGGGGGGCAGAGGGAGGGCAGGATTCATCCATCTTTGATTTCACCATTAAAAAAATGTATTATTCAATATTATGCCTCCATTCTCCCCCACCCTACATCTAGACCAAGGGGCAGCTAGGTGACACAGTGAATAGAGCACTGGCCCTGGAGTCAGGAGGACCTGAGTTCAAATCTGGCCTCAGACAATACTCACTAGCTGTGTGACCTTGGGCAAGTCACTTAATGCCAATTGCCATCCAAAAAAAGAATTTCTGACAAAGTCACAGTGGATTCTACTTTGAGAGACATGCTATGGGACTCTGGACTCAGAATCTGGTGGCCCTGAAATCATGCTGGGAGATTTTTTCCACTGGATTAGAATTTTAGGCAAAATAAGCAAGATGAAGGAAGAAAGGCATAAAGGATCATCAGGGAAATCATTCAGAAAAATATAGATAAATTGGCCATTTGTAGGAACAATGAATTACCTGTGGGCTCCATTTGAATCCATACAATCTCAGGAAATTGAGAAGACCCATAGTATATAGGGTGCTTCTCTCTCCCGACCAACTCACACGGTGAGTTTATAGTCATAGATAGGCACAGGTGGGTTGCAGTTTATATATGTGGAGGGAGGACTTAGAACAATAATATCAGAGATTCATTGCAATAAAGTAGTGAAGGAAAAAACTCTCCCAGTTCCAGTTCCATATGGGTCTTTGAACATAATTGTCTATCAGAGGGCTAGAGTCAAACAATCATTGATTTTTATTTCCCTTTATTTAAAAAGTATATTTCTTTATTTTGAATTTAGCAAACCCCAAAATGGAACTTTTCCACATAAAAAATAGAACAGAAAAAGAGGATTATATGCAAAATCATTAATCTCATACATATGGTTTGCTTTTTTTAAAAAGTACATAATAAATCCAACATGTTTCAAAGCTGTCTTGTTTGTCTAGATTTCCATCTGTTTTTTTTTTCTGTGCATTTAAAAAAATGCTTCAGTAGTCAAAAGCTTTTGAGTGCTTATCTTGGATGAGATGGCATATCCTAGAAACTACAAGTTGGGGATCTTTGTGATCCCATTTTTCTTGGCAAAAATACTGGAGTGGTTTGCCATTTTCTCCTTCAGTTCATTTTACAAATGAGGAAACCGAGACAAACAGGGTTAAGTGACTTGCCCAGGCTCATACAGGTAGTAAGTGATTGAGGTTGGATTTTAAAGCAATTATATTTAATTATATCTATCAAAGAATTTTTTAAAACCAAAGCCATGAACCCCAGATTAAGAACTAAATAGAAATGAAAGTAGATGAAGATCTTTAAAAGGCAGTGTTTAGATTTTTTGGGGGGTGGAGTCAAGATGGCAGAGTAGAAATAGGACTTCCTTGGGGCTCTGGCTTCCACCTCCCCCAATTCATGTAAAAAGGGACTCTGAACAAACTTTGGAGCTACAGAACCCATAAAATGACACAGAGAAGCTAACCACCTGCTGAGGACAGCCTGGCAGGCCAGTAGGAATCAGCCAGATCAGTGGCCTAACTAAGTTGGAAGGACTTCAGATCATCAGCAGCTGTGGCAGTTTCCAGAATTATCAACACATAGATGCTAAGGACAAAGTGAGAGGTCAGTGCAGTGTGGACTTTGGGATCCAGTAGTTGGCAGTGTGGTCGGCCTTTGCCCCCAGGGCGAGAAGCCACTGAGGCCCACAGCCTGAATATTGTAGAAACACAATCAGGATAACACAGGATATGACAGCTTCTACACTGAGGGATCGAAGGGCTTGGAATATGATATTCCAGAGGTCAAAAGAGCTTGGATTAAAACCAAGAATCACCTACCCAGTAAAACTGAGTATCTTGTTTCAGGGGAAAATATGGTCATTCAGTGGAATAGAGGACTTTCAAGTATTCATGATGAAAAAACCAGAGTTGAATAGAAAATTTGACGTTCAGATAGAAGAAGCAAGAGAAGTACGAGAAGGTAAACAGGGAAAAGAAATCAAAAGGAACTTATCAAAGTTGAATTATTTACATTCCTACATGGAAAAATGATAATTGTAACTGATGAAATTTTTCTTAGTATGAAAATAGGTGAAGGGAATAGAAACATGTATATACGTATATATGTGTGTATATATATATGTATATATATGTATGTTTCTATTCCCTTCACTTATTTTCATATATATATGTGTGTGTGTATATATATACATATATATGTACTTATATATGTCTATATAGGCATATGAATACATATGTGAATATGTGTGTATATGTTTACAGGTATACATAGATAGAGGGCACAGGACCAATTTAATAGGAAGGGATGATACTTAAAAGGTGAAATTAAGAGGTGAGAGAGGAATATAATGAGAGGAGATGGGGAGAGACAGAATGGGGTCAACTATCTCATAGGTAGTCTCATATATAGAAGAGGCAAGGGTAAATGGTTACAATGGAGGGGAAGAACAGGAAGGCAAAAGGGAATGGGTCAATCTTATTCTCATTGAATTTGGCTCAGGGAGGGAATGATATACACACTAAATAGGGTGTCTCACTCTACAGGAGAGTAGGGGGGAAGGGGATGAGAGGGGGGATGATGGAAGGGAGGGCAGGCTGGGGAGGGAGGGAAGTTGGAAGCACCTACTTCTGAAAAGGGACAGAATCAAAGTAGAGAATATAACAAGTGGGGGTGGGATAGGAGGGAGGGAAATATAGTCAGTCTTTTACACTGTATCTACTATGGTAATGTTTTACATAGCTACACATGTACAACCTATACTGAATTGCTTATCTTCCCAGTAAGGGTAGGTGACAAGGGAGGAAGGGAATGAATATGGAATTCAAAGTTTTAAAATAAAATGCTTAAAAATATACATATGCTATTATTAATACTATTTTACATGTAATTGGGAAATAAGATATACAGGTACTGGGGCATAGAGATCCTCTATACCCTACTGGAAAAGTTGAAGGGGGTATGGGAAAAGATATGGGAGAGACCAGATTGGAGGAGGGGATATCCTGTGGGACTGCTATTTTGGTGTGGTAGATAGGGGAAAAACAGGGAGAAAACTTGTAAGTCCAAATCTGGCAGAAATGAATAATGTAAACCAGAAATTAATAAAGCATTTGAAAAAAAAGGCAGTGTTTATAGATTTTTAAGCTGGAGAAACAACTTGGTGCAGTGAAAGGTGTACTGCATATTGAATCAGAGGATGTAAGTTCAAATCCCATTTCTGAGGCTTGCTTCTTGCATGGGCTTTAGGCATGTACCTTCATCTCTCTGGGCCTCAGTTTCCTCATCTGTAAAATAAGGGATCTAGATTAGATAGACTCTGAGGTCCCTTCCAGTTCTAAATCGATTATCTTAGTTATTTATCTCAGAACACTTACAGCATGTAGTGAAGGTGATGAAAAAAAAGTGTGCTTTTGGCTGACAGCAGGTTGAATAAAGGTGATCCTGGATTTTTCTTTCTTGACTATTTGTTTAAACCTTTCTCTTTAAAAATTCCTCCAGTGGGCTGATGCAGAACCAGTGAAATTAAAACACGTTTCACCCACCTGACTCAACCAGCTCTCTGAGTTTATGATTGACCAATTGACCAAGCCTTGCCTGCTTATTGAATGCCCTGGTTCTCCAGTGCAGAGAAATGGATTGGAAGTGAAAGCTTTGTAATGGGATAAAGGCCAACAGACCATCCTGTTTGGGAAGTCCTTCCCCTGTCTCATGGCTAATCTCAGGTGGATCCTTTTCTGAGCTGAGTCAGAGATTTTTGTTGGTAAGTCTGGAACCACAAGGGACTAGGCACCTTTGCAATGTTCAATAGAGTAAGACTGATTAACTCCTGATTCGACCAGGTTTGATTTGGGATTGCTGAATTAGTGTCTGCTTCCTTTACAGAAGTGAGAATGATGAGCTGTGAATGAACTGTGAATGTTGGGTTGATTTGAAGGGTTTCTTTCTAACCATCCTTAAAGTTAAAATGAGAGACCTGTGGCATGATGAGCAAGCTTTGGAGTCACGAGGCCCTGAGTTCCAGCCCTGTCTCTGACATTTACTGACTCTGTGACCCAGGGCAAATCACTTAACATCCTTGAGTCCCCACATAACTCTCAAAGACTTAGGGGAGTTCCTTATACAAATGTAATCACGGGACCAATCCAAAAAAAAGGTGAAATTATAACATAATAAACTGCTGTATCTCTTGATTTTCAAAGATTCTGTTTCAGAGGAGGAATGCAAGGGGTGATAAGGAAAAGGTGAGTTCAGGAAAAGAAACTGAACATATATGTAAATACATGCCGTAATGTAATGAGTATATACACACATGCAAATTCATATTCACACACATGTAACATGTGTGCCATATATGCATATGTGTACAAATATGTGTTATATGCATACACATGTTCATATAAACACCCTACTTAGATGATTTTTTGCCACTTAATAGTATTTTATTTTTTCCAATTACATGTAAAGATAGTTTGCTGCATTCACTTTTGTAAGATTTTGAGTTCCAAATTTTTTTCTCCCTCCCTTTTTCCCCTACCCCCTCCTTATGATGGCAAGCAATCTCATATAGGCTATATTTGTATATATTATATACATGTTATATATATTGCTATACATATTAAACATATTTCCACATTAGTCATGTTGTGAAAGAAGAGTCAGAACAAAAGGAGAAAAACTACAAGAAAGAAAAAAAGAGAGAGAAAATAATATGCTTCAATCTGCATGGAGACTCCATAGTTCTTTCTCTGGATATGGATAGCATTTTCCATCATGAGTCTTTTGGAATCGCAGATTTGAATCATTGCATTGCTAAGAAGAGTTAAGTCTATCAAAGCTGATCATTGCACAATGTTGCTGTTACTGTGTACAATGTTCCCCTCATTTAGGTGATATTTTTAAATCAATTCTGATAAAGGCCATGTGTGTCTAACTCTGAGATGGGCAGTTAGTATTATTAGCAGTTCATGAGAGACAGTATGGTACATTGGGAAGAAATGCTGGGTGTGGAGTGAGAGAATCTGGATGGAAATTCCAGCTCTGGTATTGTCACTTGTATGACCATGTGTAGTAATTAACCTCTCTGGGCCTTGATTTTCTCTTTAGAAAAAAAAAAGAGGAGGTTGAACAAGATGACTTTCACTATCCCTTCTAGCACTAAATCTATGATCATTACAATTCTGGTGTTTTAGAAACAGAGAAGTAAAGGCCTGACCAATAAAGTTCCTTGGAGGAAGTTACTTCACCTCTGGGGCTCAATTTCCCCAGCTGTAAGGTTAGATTAACTAGTTAGTTGAAAGAATTAGCCTAGCTGATCTCTAAGGTTTCTTCCAATTTTGATGGCCTGTTTCCAGAAGAGATTATTGTTTCAGTCATGTCTGACTCTTTGTGACCTCTTTTTGGTGGTTTTCTTGGCAAAGATATGAGGGATTTGACATTTCCTTCTCCAGCTCATTTTACAAATGAGGAAACTGAGGCAAACAAGGTTAAGTGACTTGCCCAAGGTCACCAAACTAGTAAGTGTCTGAGGTTGGATTTGAACTCAGGAAGATGAGTCTTCCTGTTTCAAGCCCAGTGTTCTATCCACTGTACTAGAAAGCTGATTGTTAAATATTTAACAGCACACCCTTGAGTCATAGCTATTGTTCTAATCTTATATTTGTGATAGTGAGTTTTTAAACCCAACTATAAAGAATCTGTATTTATTCATATTAAATTTCACCATATTTATTATGCCCAGCAACCTAACCTGTCAAGATCTTTGTGGATTCTGCCTACTTTATTCAAGTGTCAGCCATCCTTCCTCACTTTGTGTTACCTATGGATTTAATGACCATATCACGTATGCCTTTGTTCAAGTCATAGATGAAAATGTCAAATAGCACAAGGCCAAGAACAGATTACTGGGGTGCTCTACTAAAAATATTTAAATTGAGGTCAAACCATTAATGACTATTCTTTGGGTCTGGTCATTTTACAGATGAGTAAAGTGAGGGTCTAGTCTCATTTAACCAGGTCTGAATCTAACCAATCATACTTCTATCTAGCTCTCACATCCTTCTATTCCAGAAGAATTTCATGAAAGACTTTATCAGATCAGATCTGGAGAAGCTATACTTTACATATTTGCCTCATCTTCCAGACGAAATTTGGTTAGTTCTGCATGGCCTGCTGTTGATGAAATCATGCTGACTGTGATCACTGCTTTCTTTTCTAGATATCACTTTATTTAATGATATGTTCTTGAATTTTGTCAGAAATGCAAGTCCAGCCCATTGGTCTATAGTTTACAGAATTCCTTTTCTTCCCTTTTTTGAAAATCAGGACATTTGACCTTCTCTAATCCTGCAGTATAGTTGCCTTTCTACACAATCTTTCTTTTCTTTAAAAATCTTTATTGCTATCTTTTGTTTCCATTTCACCTGTATTTCTGAATATATTTCTTCTTTCTCCCCTGCCTAGTTAGACTTCTCATTTAGCAAAATTAGAAAAAAATTAAAATATTTCAGCAAAATCAAATAATAAATGAATCAAAATCCAGGGCTTAATATAATATCTGGCACATAGCAGGTTCTTAATAAATATTTTGGGGCCATTGGGTGGTACAGTGGATATAGTGCCAGGCCTGGAGTCAGAAGACTCATCTTTCTGAAATCAAGTCTGGCCACAGACATGTAATAGCTGAGTGACCTTGGGCAAGTCACTTAGCCCTGTTTACCTTAGTTTCCTCATCTGTAAAATGAGCTGGGAAAGGAAATAGTAATCCAGTCCTGTAATCTTTTGCCAAGAAAACATCAAAAGGGGTCACAAAGAGTCAGATTTGACTAAAACAACTGAACAACAATAAGCATACATTGATTAATTGATCTAAACCGACTGGGTTTGCAACATTCTGCACTGATAGTCCCCAACCTCAGGTTCTCACTTTTTCTTCCTAGGATTACTTTTCCATATGACTCCAGGGCAGAGACGCTGAGACTTTCTTGACACCAGCCTCAGAGTGATTTATGGCTTGGGGCCAGTGGCCAATTGAATTTCCCTAGTACGCAGTGGAGGACATCCATCACTAATTATGATTCAGTCTGCTGCCTATCTTGATACTGCTGTCTAGAGAAGACTGGGATAGACAGTAATCGATACTGGCAGCTGACAGAACAAGGGATCGGGGTCTGACACAGACCATCAGCTGTCTCTGACCTAGAGAGCTTCTTCCTCCAAGGGAAGTCCTGCACAACTGAGTCCAGCTAGAGGAAGATGAGGCCAAGGTAGGCACCTAATAATTCCTTTCTGCTTTTTAATGGTCGTAAGTAAAATAGCTTGATCATCGCAAAAACTCCCAGTGTGCTTGGACTTGCAGAGAAAATACTATAGAATAGGGAAACTAGTCAGGCTTTCAAAATGAGCATGGTTCATAGAGTGCTTAGAGATCAATTTGTACAACCTCGTATATCTTCTAGATGAGAAGCCTGGGGCCAGAGAAGTGGAGACTCATCCAAAGTGACAAGGTTCTGTAAAGTCAATATATTAATGCATCAGAGGTCTACAAGGGAGTGTGGTACAGTGAGAGAAGCAGTGGATTTGGAGGCAGAAATCCTGCCTCTCTCACTTAGCCATTATATGGCCTTGTCTTTAGTCCTTGTGAAGTGAGTAGATTGGACTCGATAGAGCTGGAAGGGACCTTGTGCGCCCTTCCTTTTCTTTTCTTTTTTTTTTTAAAGCAATTGGGGTTAAGTAACTTGCTCAAGGTTACACGGCTAGTCATTATTTATGCGTGGG
This sequence comes from Gymnobelideus leadbeateri, assembly GCA_011680675.1. Lineage (NCBI taxonomy): Eukaryota > Metazoa > Chordata > Mammalia > Diprotodontia > Petauridae > Gymnobelideus > Gymnobelideus leadbeateri. Next base: position 154,466 of record WOXC01004888.1, read on the forward strand.
TGCTCATTTTTCTGAGGCCGGATCTGATCTCGGGTCATCCAAACTCCGTGGCCGGCACTCTTACTCACTGCGCCACCTAGCCGCCCCTTTAGGGCAATTGGGGTTAAGTAACTTGCCCAAGCTTACACGGCTAGGTTTTTGTTTTTGTATGGATTAAGTGTTGGAGGCCGGCTCCGAACTCAGGTCCTTCTGATTCCAGGGCCCGCGCTCTATTCACTGCACTACCTAGCCGCCCCTCGCCCTTCTTTTTCAAAGTGGGTCAGTGCCATCACTGGGAGATGTCTTGGCTTGTGGGTGAGTAGGATTTAAGTGAGGCAGAGTTGTACAGAGTTGTCAGCCTCACTTTCTTGAGTCATCAGAGTCCAGTGGCTAGACAAAAGCCAGAATGACTGGCAATGGCCCAGGCTGCTGTGGGTAACCCTGACATCTTCGAGGTCTGACCAAGTTCCAAGCCATCCATTGTGGCCATTGGAGTAAATTGTTCTCATCTATGTATTCTGGTGGGAGAAATCTCCAACTCCTTGGGGTAGACGTCCCCCTGACTCATGGACAAGTTTGAGGCCTGCCGGTTACCCTCCCCTTGACTTAGCCCTTCTGCTGAGATGGTACCCGAGTGTGGCCTCTGTGCATGCGGCAGCTTCTTGGAGTCACAGGTGAGAGTTGGGTGAAGGTGGACACCAATGGTGGATGAGCAGCTCTGCAAAGGGCTCAGCAAGCCCTCACTTGAGAGGTGCAAGCCCTCCCTGAGCACCTCATAGACCCCAGAAGAGACCTTGAAGTCTAGATGATCCTGTAATTCTATGACTACAATCTCTGAGGGAACAGCCTCCACAAAGGAAAATGGCAGCCCATTATCAATCACTTGGTAGATGCATCTTACAGACTTGCATGAAGCTCAGAATGGCTGAAGTGCCTTAGGATCACAGATTAGGAGATAGAGGAGCCGGTAGAGGTCATCTGGTCCCATCTGCTAATTTTACTGATGGATGAGAGGTCACAGAGGTAGAAAGTGGTAGATCTGAGATTTCCGAGGTGTATTCAGAAAATACACACAGGCAGCGATGAAGGCAGCCTCCTGACTAAGGTTCTACATCAAGGTTTTTACCCCACTTAGTCTTCAGGCTCTATTTCCTTGGAGCATGCTGGAAGAGAAACAAGACGTGATGTGAGAAAGCTTATGGCTCGTTCTAGGTGAGGAAGTCGTCTGATTTGGCTGAAAAAGAGGGCGTGTGTAGGAGCGACATGAGATAAAACTGGAAAGGTAGGTTGGGACTGGGTGGTAGAGGGCCTCAAATACTGTGCCAACACGGCCGCCACCCTAGTTCAGGCCCTCATTGCTTCTCTCCTAGACTATGGCAGTGCCCTCCTGATTGCTCTCCCAGCCTCGAGTCTCCCCGCTGCTCCAAATACAACCTACCAAAGCGATCTTCCTAAACCTCAGGTTTGCCCTTGTCCTTCCCTGCTCCGTAGCTTTCTGTTACTCTAGGATCTAATATAAACCCCAACTTTTGGCGTCTAAAGCCCTTCCCAGCCAGGTTGCACCCTATCTCTCCAGCCTCATTACACATTGTATGTACAGGACAGCTCAGCTAAAGAGGCCTTTGTCCTGTCCCATAGGCGGGGCCCTTCCTCATCTTCCTTTGTGCTTTTTTACTGTTCTGTCCCCACTACCTGAAATATACTCGCTCATCACCTCCACCTTTTAGGATGGTTTGTTTCATTCAGGATTCCATTTGAGCATCATTTATATAAAGCTTTTCCTGATTCCCTCAGTTATTAGTGCCTTGTTCCCTAAATCACTGTGTATGTGTTTTATACATACGAACACACAAATATACTTTTACATATATAGGTATGTATGTGTGGGTGTATATGTGTATATGTGTGTTGTACACACACACACACACACACACACACACACACACAGGTTGTCTCTCTAGATAGAATATAAGAAGAACTTGTCTTGCTTTTGTCTTTTTAATCCCAGCACCTGGCACAGGGTCTGGCATTTAGGGATAGGGGCTTAGAATTGTGATTTCAATGTTTTGAGGAGCTCCCAGGTAAGGAAACTCCCTCTACCAGTGCAGAGGTCACCATTTTTCTGAAATGTATAAGCCAGGAGAGCTGCCTGGAATACTGAGAGGTTAAGTGACTTGCTCAGGGTCTCAGAGGCAGCATGTGTCACAGTGGGACTCAAACATATATGCTCCTGGCTTTGAGGCTGGCACTTTCCATCCACTAAGTCTCCCTGCCTCAGATAGCACCTAAGAGGGTATTAATAAATGCTTGTTGAATGGTTGAATCTGAGGAGTTTGAGCTTTATTTTATGGGCACTTTAGTAAATAGGAATGAAAGTGTCAAATATTAATGAAAGTTGCTCATGATGGCAGTGGACCACAATCCAAATGATTATAGAATTCCATTCTTCCTCCTATTTAGTATAAAGATGGGAGAGGATGAAGGGCTACAAGAACGTTGCTTTGGTGTTTAGGGTTTTTTGTTTGCTTTTTAAACATACATGAGCATTATTCATCAGAGGGAGTAGGCTTTTATAATTAAATGAAAGCACCATGAGGGCAAGAACTGTCCTGTTTTTGTTGTTGTCTCCCCAGGGCCTAGCATAATGCTCAGCTTTAAACAGGCATTTAATCATAAACAGTGGGTTAATTTGGAGAACAATTTCACAGTTTTAACCCTATGTCCATGCTCACAGGATTAGTTCCTGCCATTTTCTCTCTTCTTCAAAAAAAAATTATTCATTTATTTTTAGTTTACAACATTTAGTTCTACAAGTTTTTGAGTTCCAAATTTTCTCCCCCTTCCTCTCCTGCCATTTCCTCAAGACCTCATTATTCAGTATTTCATCTCTTACCATTCAGGGGCCTCGTGGGTTTAATGTGTTGTGTTCTGGGCATGTTCCAGTTAGCTGACATATCAACTCCTTTTTGAAATACAATTTGAAGCATCTAGGAATACATCAAGGATATATTAAATCCACCCACAAGAAATGTGTTGGAAGGGGAAGCTGCCACAGCGTTTCTCCAATATACACTGATCTCAAAGGCCCCTGTGTCCTATTTGATGGATCAATGAATTGAGCCCCTGACTTTAAAATAAGAGAACCTGGGTTCAAATTCTGTTTTTCATATTTACTTCCTGTGTGACCTTAGGCAAGTCCCTAAATGTGCCTCAGTTTCTTTCTCTGTAAAATGAGGGGGTTGGATTAGATTGACCTTTAAGGTCACTTTCAGCTCTGGCTCTGGTTCCTGATCCTGTTACCTCTCCAGGTCTGGGTGCATTCCCGGAATTTGGTCTGTTTTTGAGGACAGGTACTTTTCCTTGTTTGGAACATATCCCTGACTTGGCAATATTCATCTTGAGGGGCTTCCTGAAAGCCTTCTCCCTTTGAAAAGAGATATTGATATTGAGACTGGTGAGCTGGCCCCCCAGCCAGTGGTCTGGGGGCATGAGGAATGGGAGACAGCAGAAGCCAAGATGAATCAGAAATTGTTTCCTTTCCTAGGACGTGTTTCCTTCCTTGTGATCTGAAGCACTTGTCTCCCTGCCTGTCTTTGCTTATGGGCCCTGCCTCTTTGCCGGCCAGTAGCATGTAAAGGTCCATACTGTCCTGCTTTCCTGGTGAGGTAATCATAAATAAATGGCCCCTGCCAGGCAAGCGGTATCAGCAAGAAGCAGAGCACTTTGCAAATATTAATAAGTGATAAGAAGTGGGTGTATTGCTATGAATAAATCAGGAGGAACTTTCTGTGTCAGTGGCTTAATTGTTCCTTTCCCTTCTCTCATCAAAGTTAGGGGGAAGGGATTTGCCTCCCTCTTCTTTTAGGCATTATCTTACCATCTTTCCTGCCACCATTGGCACAGATGGTGGAAACCAGCTGACTTCGTTTCTAACCAGTTTACATAATCTAGCCCCATTGTGGGGATGAGACCAGTGGGTTTGTTTTTTTCCAGTGGGGCTTGCTGGCTAACCATGACCTGATTTCTGAGGATTCATGTTCACCACATGGTCAGCCAGGCCTCTTGAGAGTCCCCATTTTTTCATCTAAAGACAAGGAAGGCAAGGTAGTTAGTTGGCCGAGTAGGGTAAGTGCTGCTATTTCTGGAGTCTCCGCTAAAAGTATTGCTGTCGTAAAAACAGGTCCTCTAGGCCAGCAGTTTTCAAAGCGTGGTCAGGGGACCTCTGGACTCCCTGATACCTTCATAACCGGTCCACAAGGCCAAATCTATTTTTATGATAGTCATTTTAATTTCTTTTTTAAATAACATTTTCTTTTTCCCAAATTATGTGTAATTTTTTTTAACATGCTTTTTTTTTCAAGTTTTGAGTTCCCTCCCTGCCGACCTCCCTCCCTGAGATAATAAGCAACTGGATATAGGCTATACATGTACAATCATGTAAAACATTTAATTTCTAATATGTTAAATATCAATAGATATACATAAACAAAAACTCTTCATGGGGAGGGAATCCTCAGTGATTTTTAAGAGTCTAAAGGAAACCAAAAAGTTTGAGAACTGCTTGCTCAAAGCAATTCTTTGCTTTTTTGTTTTTAAAATTGTATTTATTTTTATTCTGAACACCAAGTATTCTAAACACCAAATAAAAGGCCTATTTCCATACACAAAGTAAAACAGCGAAAGAGGCTTATATGTGAAACTTTACATTTCTGTTACAGTTTGCTTTTCCTTTTAGTATAAAATAAATTCAACATATAACTTTCAAAGTTGACTTGTTTATCTCTCTTTCCTTCTGGCTTTCCTTCTGTTCTTTTCTGTGCATTTTTAACGTGTTTCAATAAAAATTTTTTTTCTTCTTTTTTCAATTTAAAAATTTTATTATTTATGTCTAAAAAAAATTTTGAATTCTAAAATCTCTCCCTCCAGCTCTTCCCCTGCCCATTGAGAAGGCATGTGATATCTTATCAATTATACCCATGACACCATACAAAACGTATTTCTGATCATTAGCCATGTCATAAAAAACACAAGAATAACAAAGTGAGAAAATTATACTTCAATTTGCACTGTTTCTGGAGATGGATAGCAGTGTTCATTATGAATCCTTCAAAATTGTCTTGGATCATTGTATTCATCAGAATAATTAAGTTAATTGTTGTTTTTCTTTCTTTCTTATTACTATACTATTTACTATTACTAACCTCCCCTTTTGTTCCTTTCCCATTAAAAAAAAAAACAGAACAAACCCCTTGTAACAAATTCACTTGGACAAACTCCCCCTCCCTCCTTCAACTGCACAATTACCATCCATGAAAACCTATTTCTCATTCTCTGTCACCTGTATATCTGGAGGTGGCAGTATGCCTTATCACTGAACCTATAGTACCCGGTTTAATTGTAGTTTTTACAATGTTATTGTATAAATTGTTTTCCAGGTTCTGCTCACTTCTCTCTGAATCAGTGCACATAGGACTTCCCAGGTTTCTCTGAAATCATGCATTTCATCATTTTTTAGCATGTGTTAAATTTTCTATTACATTCATATATGATCTCACCTGCAGAGTTGACAAACCATCCTGCCTGAAATAGACAGAAGCCCTAAGGAAGAGACAGGAGGTAGTATATACCAGGCAAGTCAAACCTTTCCTCAGACCTAGATAGAAGTGGTCCAGGCCCTAAATCTGTGAGCAGTACCCTCCAGACTACCAGTCCTGCTTCCAGCTCAGCCTCCACCATCACAACACAGCACAGTAACTCCTGTGGAGAAGTCGTCAGCCATTCATACTAACTACCAGTCAATTGCTGTCTATGGGACAGAAAAACTAGCTTAACTTAACCAGTAAAGTACCCTGGAGAGATAGGAGTTGGTGTATGCCAGACAAGTCAAATCACCATTACTACCTCAACCTCTGCCTCCCCTAAAACCATGATGAAGACAGTTGAGGACCCTGAACCCAACAGCCTTGGAACAGCAGTATCCTCCAGACCACAGGTCCTATTTCAATCTTAGTCCTTGCAACCATAAGTAAAGGAGATATGATTGTGGAAAAAAAGGTCTGCCTTCCTTGCCATCACCAATACCTACTTCTAACCACCTGGCAGCTATAACCCTTGCAGCGGTGCCACCTTCCCCCATAGTTACCAATTCCAAACCACCAAAGTCCTTGACACTTTCAAATGATTCAAATCGGAAACAGATAAGGTTTTACTGATGGAAATGGCATGAAAGATGATGTTTCATCATATGCTTTACCATTACTCTCTAAGCAATCTCAGTTAGTTAGCAAACACATTTACCCAAGCAGTAGGTGAGCTCTTTCATTGGGAGTGAGATAAACCTTCAGCTTGACCAAGGAGGGAATGGTCTCACTGAGAAAGCCTGTTCTTAGCAATCTCTAGGCTTGCAGGCACTGGGAGTCAAGGGCATGTTGAGGCCTGGCTTCCCTACTTGTCTCTAGCTACAGAGAGATATCTTATCTACCATTCACAAGTCTGCTGTCCCCTCCTGATCTCCCTTCTGAAGTCTTTCCAAACTTTACCCTACATCTTGGACTCAAGAGGTTTCTCGGACAATCAAGGGTCACATCTGTCTGCTTTCTCAGCAATCAGCATCACAGGCCTGCCTTCTGGAAACTGCTCCAGCTTGATGTGGGAGTGGGCTTACCATTATTTTAAATATTGTCCAAAAATACAGACTGATTATTCTTATCCTTATTTTTTTTAAACTTCCTATCTCGAAGTTGGCATTCTAGTTATAGAATGGTACAGTTGAAAGAGCACTGGGTTTGGGATCAAAGATCCTGGGTTTGAATCTCAGCTCTGTCACAAGCCAATGCAACTATAGGCAAATCCCTTGATCTCTCTGGGCCTTGTCTGCTAAGTGATGAATGATAGATTTACAGCTAAAAGGTACCTTAGGGGATATCTAGTTCACCTTCTTCATTTTTCACATGAAGAACTAGGGCCAAGAGAGTTTATGTGGCTTACACAGAATGGAAGAGCTAGTTAGTGTCTGGCGTGAGACTTCCTTACTCTAAATCCAGACCTCAGAGGCAACAAGAAGTAATGGAGAGAACAGTGGTTATGGAGTCTGAAGATCTGGGTTTGATTTCCCTGCCTGCTACTTACTACCTGCCTAATCTTAAATACTTAAGACTCTTTAGGCCTCAGTTCCTCATCTGTAAAATGGACAGGTGAGATTAAGAGATAATCTCTGGAGTCTCTTCATTTACTGTAGGAGCTGAGATCCGAATGGAAGTCTAAACTTGATCAATAACATCAGGCCATGGTGTGGTCACAGGCCAAACACTTAGAACCCCATTCCCTAGCTAGATGATCCTTGGGCCCACAGCCAGCAGAGACCACACGGCTTCATTGGCCTGATGAGTTTGCTGCAAAAAGGCTCAGCTAGTGCATTCTTTGTACTTTGAGGCATTTGGGGTTTCATAAAATGTCTGTGTGATAAATTTTTTTTCTAGTCAGTCATCTGAAAACCTACGCTATGTTCCTTTTGCAAACTCAGGCCCAAACTCTTCTGCCTGCCTGCTATTTTCCAAGCCTATTTTTTGCAGGATTTGCTAGGGAGGAAGAGAGAGAGCACTCTTTTCTATTCATTAGATTTGATTTTTCTAAATTGTGGTGCATCTGTCAGGGTTAGGGATCGAATATAGTTAAATAAATGCTATTGGTGTTATCATTAGTAACAATAATAATAGCTGTATTTCAATAGAATCGGTTTCCTTTGTAATCTTATGTGTTTTGTTTTATTTATTTAAATAAAATATTCTGAAAAGAGGTCCCTAGGTTTTACTAGACTAGGTCCATGACATAAAAAAAGGTTAAGAATCTCTGCCATAGATTGTCATAACAAAATTATTTCAGCCTTCTGGCAGATTTACCCACCCCATCATAAACTACATTTAAACTCTTGCAACACCTGGGCTTAATAATAACAGCTAGCATTTATATAGCGCTTTTAAGTTTTCTGAAGCACTTCACAAATATCTCATATCCTTATAACAACCCTGAGAGATAGGTACTATCATTATGCCCATTTTATAGATGGGGAAACTGAGGCAGACAGTTGTTTAAAAGACTCTCCCAGGGTCATGCTGCTCCAGGGTCAAGTGTCTGAGGTCAGATTTGAAATCTGACTCTAGATTTAGTGTCTAACCATCATGGCACCTGGCTTGCCGGACCATAGTACACCAGGCTGAAGGGCGGAACAAAGCTGGCTTAAATACAAACGTGGTAGAAATGGAAGAAAGCAAGAGGAACCTTGGGAGATCCTGGAGAGTGTGATTTGCTTAAAAATCGACATTTGCTTTTACTTAGACTTTCCTTTTTTTCAGAGTTTGCAGCCTTTCCCCAGTCATGTCATTTCCCTTCACAACCTGCCTCTGGGGTCAGGACAGGGGAGGTTTTTAGAGAACTTCCCCTTCACTGATAAAGAGTATAAATTACTGAGAGCAGGTCTGTGCAGGAAAAGGAATCCTGGTCTTCTCTCTCTTATCTAGCCCTGTTCCCACTACACAATACACATGCATGTAGTAGAAAGTCACGCTATATTATGTGAGGCTCATAATGTGTTTGGAGAGTCCTTGTGATTGGGTAGGTCTGAGCCATGAGTCAACGGGCTCAAGATTAGTGCCTGTGAAACAAAAGAGGCTATGGTAGACGTGATTTTCCCCCCATTGCCTCCTAAAGTTAACAATCTTAGGGGAAGGGGCAGTGCTCATTGAATCTGTTCTCATTCCAGATTTCCCAGAACGGGAAGGTTTTTTAGTTTTGTGTTTGGTAACAAACAAAATGTAGGATCTAATGTGTCCAGATTTCTGTAACCTCCAAAGAAGTTGATTCTAATGCCTTCTGTGGATGCTTGGGAGTCTGTTGCTTTCTATAGTGTTGTTTACTGATTTCAAGAAAATAAAACTCTGGGTAAAATTATGTAGTCGGGAAATTTAGTTGTACAGTGATGGTATTGTAAATATAAGTACGTTCCTGGGCAGCCACAGTTTGTGCTATTTTAACCACCAGGTGTTGCTGCTAGCCACTAACCTGATTCTCCTCAAGATAAATTGGGGGCAGGTAGGTGGTACAGTGGATAGAGTACCCACCTTGGAATCAGGATCTAACCAGGACCTGAGTTCAAATGTTACTTCAGACACTTATAATCTACATGACCCTGGGCAAATCATTTAACCCCAATTGCCTAATTAAAAAAAAAAAGAATTCTTGAAAGTTCTCTATTGTGAAATGAACAGAACCAGGAAAACATTGTACATAGTAACAGCAACATTGTATGAGGACCAGCTCTTCTCAGCAATGTAATGAGCTAAGACAATTCCGAAAAATCACGATGGAAAATACTATTCACATCCAGAGAAAGAACTATGGAGTCTGAATGAAAATCGAAGTACACTAATTTTTTTTCCTCTCTCCTTTTTTCTTTCTCATGGTTTTTCTCTTTGGTGCTAATTCTTCTTTACAACAAGGCTAATAGGGAAATACATTTAATATGATTGTACATTTATAGTTTGTTATCAGATTGCATGCTGTCTTGGGGGAGGGGTAGGAGGAGGAGAAAATTAAAAACTTAAAATCTTATAAAATTGAATGTTGAAAATTAAAACTAATTCTTTTTGTGCTTTTTGGAGGGCAATGGGGTTAAGTAACTTGCCCAAGGTCACACGGCTAGGTTTTTATTTGTTCGTGCATCAAGTGTCTGAGGCCGGATCTGAGCTCAGGTCCTTCTGACTCCAGGGCCGATGCTCTACTCACCGCACCACCTAGCCGCTCCTAAATATTTTTTAAAGAGAAAAAAAAAGATGACTCAGAACTTGAGGAGCCTCATGCTCACCTTTGTGGTTATGAGTCTATCCTTCTGAGCAGAAGTCTCAAGTTTTCATTGGTTCTCAGGTAATGGACTATGTTCTGTTCCCTAGTATCCTCTCTATGGGTGGCCATGCCAACTAACTATCTAGGAAGTTGTTAATTATTGTGAATTTACTGAATCAGAATCAACTTTGAGCCTCTATCCTACTATAAAAGCCTGTCTCTGCCCAAAATTGCTGTATTTCACTGAGTCCTAATTACATGGCCTTTGCATAGTGGATCCACCTCCTCCTAGTGACAGACAAAACATATTTTGATACTGTATATATTATTTTACTCTTGGCATAAAACTAATCAAGATAATAAAACTATATTCGATAATGTAATAAAGTATGTGCAATAAATAATGAAACATAAACTGCATAGCTTCCTGCCTATAGTCTCTTGCAGTCCTGGGCAGTTTCCAAATGATATATAGGATACTCTGAACACTAGAGTTCTAGGACATGCTCAATTCAGTCTGCTTTGACCCTATGGTCCTTCCTTTTATAAACAGGCAAGGAATGTGGACAATTCAGTACAGTTCACCACGGATCATTCAGTGAGGCTGATCCAGTGCAATTGAAATTCTTGTCATCTGTTTGTAGCACTAAGTATTCTGTCACTGTCAGGGACTTCTGGTTAGTTCTCTCATTTAAAAAGCAGCATATTAAGTGTACATTTATTATCTCTCCTTCCCTTTCCTTCATTCCAAGTGAACACAAAAAAAGTAAAATAAAAGTTAAAAAAAAAACACAAGTAGGCATAGTCCAGCAAAACAGATTCCCACATTGCTAGTATCCAAAATGTATGTCATTCTACATTTTAAAGCTATCGCCTCTCTAACAGGACATGAGTAGCATTTTTCATCTTTTGTGCTCATGATTTATCATTGCATTGACCAAAGTTCTGAAGTCTTTAAACATTGTTTTTCTTTAGGATGTTATTGTTGTATAAATTGTTCTAGTTCTGCTCACTTTATTCTGCCTCAGTTGATAGAGATCTTCCCAGTTTCCTCTGAAACAGTCTATTTCTTCATTTTTTATTATTATAACAATATTCCATTGACATCACATGTTTAGCCATTTTCCAAAAGGTAGGCATCATCTTAGTTTATAGTTTTGGGCTATTATAAAAGAACTACTATATTTCTGTACATTTAGGTCCTTGGGTTTTTTTTTTTTTGTGTGTTTTGTTTTGTTTTTGCTTCCTTGGATATCTTTGGGTTATAGACTCAGTAATGGTATTACTGGTTAAAATCCTTGGAAAGCAAAGTTTAATAATTTTTAGGGCTTAGTTCCAAATTGCTTTTTAGAATGACTGGACCAATAGTGATTAGTGGGTCTGTTTTCCTTTGGCCTCTCCCACATTTGTAATTTTCTTCTTTCCCACTTTTTTACCCACTGCTTCTCTTGAAATTCTTTTTTTTTTTTTTGGCTTTTTGGAGGGAAATTGGGGTTAAATAACTTGTCCAAGGTCACAGGGCTAGGGTTTTTTTGTGTGTGTGTGTGTGTGTGTGCGTTAAGTGTCTGAATCCAGATCCGAACTCAGGTCCTTCTGACTCCAGGGCCAGTGCTCTACTCACTGCGCCACCTAGCTGCCCCTTCTCTTGAAATTCTTAACATTTGTTCCTCAATATTAATTTAGTTACTATTTTTCTACCTATATAAAATGATCCTTTTGTAATTTGGCACTGAATAAGTAAGTTAATCTTGGTAATATTTCATTTTTAATTGTATTGTATTGACCTACCCATGAATAATTAATATCTGCAATTATTTAGTTCTCTTTTTTACAGAATGTTTTGTAGTTGGATTCATATAGTTCCAGGTGCATCTTGGTAGATAGACTCCCAGATATTTTATTCACTTTCTGTTTTGCTTTAATTTACATAAATAGGTTTCTTTACAATTAGCTGAGTGTTCATTGTGGAATTGGTTATTTGGTGGAAAAATGGTCAAGCCTTGGATATAGAGCTTAGGGTCCTCCTCATTTTCCCCAGTTTGTGAAACTTCTATCAGAAGCTAGATGGAACCTGATCATATCTCCTAGATGAGCAATATTTAAGGGAGCAGGCAGATATCCTTCTAGCCCTCTCTATGATGAGAACAGAGTAATGACTTTTGGCCCCTATTTCCTGCTTTCCTTCCTGACAGGAATTAGTCTCCCTTGGAAAAGGGTGGGGAGAGAAGAGCTAGAGATATCTATTCTGCCTCCCATTAAGTCATGTAAAAACAGCCTTTGCCACACATGGTGCCTTTCAATACATGAGGGGTCTGTAGAGGCAACAGGAGTTGATAATTGGTTGGGAGAGCGAGAGCAGAGAGAAAGAAAGGAGAGGAGAGGAGAGAGAAGAGAGAGAGAGAGAGAGAGAGAGAGAGAGAGAGAGAGAGAGAGAGAGAGAGAGAACAGAGAGAGACAGAGACAGAGAGACAAAGAGAGAGAGATGGAGAGAGGAAGAGAAGAGAAGAGAAGAGAAGAGAAGAGAAGAGAAGAGAAGAGAAGAGAAGAGAAGAGAAGAGAAGAGAAGAGAAGAGAAGAGAAGAGAAAGGGGGGAGGGGAGGGGAAGAGAAGAGAGAGGACAGAGACACAGAGCGGAGCCAAGATGACTTTAAGGTGTCATGAACCTGGGAAGATAGAGTGCATACAATCATAGATTTAGAGCTGGGTTTACCTAATTCAAGAACCTCGTTTTACAAGCAATGAAGCTGAAGTCTAGATCACTTTCCTATGATCACTTAAGTAGTGAGTGTCAGTCAGAACTTGAACCCCGATTCTCTGACTCCAAATCCAGAGTTCTTCGCATGTATGCCATGCTGAAGTGTTGACTAATACACTGACGAATGGCAAACTGGAGGTAAAAGGCTTTCTTATTTAGCATTTTCATCATTGACTTGGATAAAAGGAAGAGGAAAGAAATCAACATTTATTAAGCACCTGATGGGGGAAGGGTAATAGATTCTACCAGGGACCCTGACCACTATCAGTGACCAGAAACCCTGCAATTCAGTCTGGAAGGAATTCACCATGTTGAAGCAAACTTTGAAGCCGAGATTGTAAAAGTTTATTGTTACGCTGTATAGCACAGCGGGCAAGGATTCTTAGGGAACCTGAAAACTTAAAGAAAACATAGGCATAGTTTTTAAGGAGTCTTAATAGTAAATCAGGTGTTAATTATGCTAACTAGGTGAGTAAGGGTGGGATCAGGGAGGAGTTAAGGAGTGGTCAGTGCTTAAAGGAACATGCACTTTTAATATCAACTGCACAGGCGTATTGCCCAAATTCACTGGGAAACAGCCCAAGGTGGGGCTACCTGGAGGTGTGGTTTTAGGCCTGACACTTCACTAAGTCAGCCAGCGGTCAAGGCTGACTGAGGAGTGCCTAGTCTGCCACCCATCGATGTCAAGCTTGACAAGATGGATGTTGGGAACCAAGGCTAACGGAGACTCAGTATGGGTATAATTGGCTAAGGAGTTAACCTATAGATAGTGCATTGAAGGATTCATGGTGCAGCTGGCCACTCTACTAAGGGAGATAACATTTGCCTAAGCTAAAATGTTTATAGATGGTTTAGTGAAGGGTTCATAAGTAGCTTGTTATAGTTCCAAGCAGAGATAAACAGTTCATGAGTTGTTGCTGGGCAGAGTGCTGGCAGGGGAAGGGGCAGAGTTAATGCTCTGAGGCTGGGGAGGGGAAATGTGATTTTACAAATTGATTTTACAGACATAGATCCCAAGCATCCCTTTTACAAACTGATGTTACAAACTGATATTACAGACTGATATTACAGACATAGACTGATGTTACAAAAATATATATCCCAAGCACCCCATCACACCTATTATGTGCACAGTGCTGGGCACTTTACAAATTTGATCCTTACAACAATCCTGGGAAGTAGGTGCTAGTATGAACTCCATTTTTTTCAGATGGAGAAAATGCAAAAAGAGTTCAAGTGATTTGCCCAGGGTCACACAGCTAGTAAATGTCCAAGGCTGACTTTGAACCCAGCTCTCTATCCATCACACCACTTAGCTGCCTTCTAATGATAATGACATAAAAGAATGATCAGTTTTCTTCAGCTGACACAAAGCTGAGTCTCAAAGAGTCCCTAAGGAAACTGCAGCCCCATCCCATGCAAACACCAGAATCTTAAGAGTGTTTCTCTCTGTGAAGGTACTTTTCCCTGTTGTCCCTTTATCCCAGATTCTGTGGGGAATGTGTCTTTACAAAGCAACCCAGACTTTGCTGACCAGGGAATGGTAGACAATACATTGGGTGACAGAATCAGGATCCAAAAAGACTTTGCTTCAATGATGAACCAAATTTAAGAAGATGAAAGATTAGGCATAAACTTAAAGTCCTGCACTTAGGCAAAAATAGCCCCTAGCCAAGAAGAAAAATCTTTTCCCATGAAAGACTTGGGTAAAAAAGACTGAGAGGTTTTAGTTGACTGGAAATTTAAGATGAATCAACAATATGATGTGACTACTTAAAATATGCACATCATGTTAGGCTGCTTACATAGAAAGATAACATCTGGAAGAACTAAGCTGTCAAGGCCACCATACCCTATGTTGGTCTGCTCACCTATGGCTCCACAGTGTAAAAGAGATTGACAAATTGGAGCATATTATAGGATCTAAAGCTGTGCAGATTCAATATTTAACAGATGGAGACAATGAGGTTCAGAAAGGGAAGAGGGGAGAGAGTAAGTGATTTGTTCAAGGTCACACAGGTAGGAAGGAGCAAAGTTGGGCTTGGAAACCAGTTCTTTTGACTTCAAAGTCAGTCCTTTGTACTATACAGGTCTCCCTCACACTTGGATGGTGAAAGACTAAAAATCCCAGGATATGGGAAATAGTGGAAGAAATCAGTGAAATTTAACCCTGATAACACAAATAAGGCATAAATGGTCACTGTCTTCGAATGTATGTTATACTAGTAGTCCATGTTTTATACACCACTTTAAAATTTTCCAAGTACATTTGGATATATCACCTCATTTGATCTCTACAATAGCCCTGTGGGGTACGGAACTATAATTTGCTTTCTTTTACAGATGAGAAAACTGAGGCTTAAAAATTACTTGCAGAATCATATTTCCAACCCAAATTTTCTTTCGATCCAGGATTCTTTCCATTACAAAAGAAAAAGTGATTGGATTTATTCTCTGCAAGACCAAAAGAAATTGAGACAGAAAGAGTCTTAGCTCAATATAAGGAAGAATTCTAATACTGGAACATTGACAAATGTAGTGAGTTCCTCGTTACTAAAAGCATTCAAACAGAGGCTACATGATCATGTATCAGGAATGTTGTCTACAAAAGGATTTCTGCAAGGGACAGGAGTTCAGACGAGATGATCTCTAATGTACCTTCTTAAGATTTTATTATTTTATATACTGAAAGGAAAAATCCTTGTGATGAGATGTTGCCTTCTTGTTCAGACACACCCTGCCTTTTCCAAATTAACTTTAGCCCTCTTGAAATATAAGGGTTCCTTTTCTTATTGTGTGGGTTAGATCTTGCTTTTATGGGAGGGTAATATTACTTAGTACCTTAAGGGTGCTTTAAACCAAGAGATATCCTTAGAGATTAGACTCCAGGGAGCTCAAAGCCCTTAACATAATTGCTTCCAAAAATAACTTTTTTGGAAAATGCAGCCTAATTGAACACTCTCAAAGAGGCCCTAAGGAAAATGCAGCCCCATCCTCTTCAAACACGGTAATCTTAAGAGTGTCTGTGCGAAGGTACTAAACGTGTTGTCCCCTTATCCTGGATTCTGTGGGGAATGCATCTCTAAGCTTATACAAAGTAGCCCTGACCTTGCTGACCAGGAGAGAAATGGAGGTTTATTCTTCCATTAACATGATTTGCTCAGTTCTTTAGCCTCTGATCACTTTTCTTTTGGTCTATGGCCACTCACTCATAGTCCCAATCTTTGAAATTGTGAATTCTATCTTGCCTCTGGGGAGATCCAATAAATCTCCAGTTTACTATTAAAAGGAAGTATGCTTGGGGCAGCTAGGTGGCACAGAGAATAGATCACTAGCCCTGGAGTAAGGAAGACCTGAGTTCAAATCTGGCCTCAGACACTTAACACACTTACTAGCCATGTGACTTTAGGCAAGTCACTTAACCCCAATTGGCCTCCAAAATGCAAAAAAGCAAAAAGCAAAAAAAAAAAAAAAAAAGAGGAAGTATGCAAGAGGACAAACTGTGTGCCTAAGGTCAATATTAGGAGCTAAAAAGTCTGTCAGTACACAGAGCCAGGTGGGCCTTCCTCTTTTGTGCTGGTGTCTAATTGTTTGATTTTGGGGGATGTCTTTCTTTACGTTGAAAAAAGAACATCTATCAGGATGAATGGAAGACCTGAAAGTAAGAATCCTGGAGTGGGCTGTTTCTATAAATGAGAATGGCTTTGAATGGAAAAACCAGTAAGCCCAGTGCTTACAGGAAATGGTTAACCATTGGGGGAACGGGATGTGGAGGGAGAAAAAAGGAACATTCAATCACTATCTTGAAAAGATGAAACATCTTGAACTTTGCCCCTACCCATTCCGGTGATTTGTGTTCTTTTAGGCCTTGCTTGGGTAGGGATGTGCTGAAGGAAGCTCAAACCACCTCCTGAGAGCTTATGTCAAATTTTTAGTGTGAGCACTTATACCTTGGAAATCAACAAACACTACAAATCAGGGTTTGATTTATTGTTTTGTTGATTTTCCAGACTTAAGAAAATGATAGAGAAAATAATCAGATTAAACTTTAAAGTATGTCATTAGTAAAAAATTTTTCCTGGAGAAAAGATTATTAAACATATACGGACATCCCTATTTCAGTATCACAATGAATCAATTCCATACCTACAGTGTTTCAGGAACTACTAGTCACTGTCTTCAAAGGGAAATAGAACCAGAAGGTCAGTAGCATCATGAGAAACCCAGTTCAGTCCCAAATGACTGGAATACTCATGTCAGACTTGCATATATTACAGCATTACAGTATGCATATACAGTACTGTGGCATTACAGTAAAAATGTCACAGATCATCCTGGTAGAGAGTGACAAAGTAAGGATTCGAACCCAGACCACCAGCTTCAAATCCGGAGACTCCTTCCATTCAACCATGCTTCAGTACTGACTATGGTCTAGATTGTGATTTCATCAATATAAGAGAATTCCCAGTTGGAGAAACTCCCTTCACAAAAGCCAATCAGCCATCTGTGACTTCTGACTTTGGAGAACAGTCCCGGCAGGCAGCAGGATTTGCTGAGAAGGAGAGAGCTAAATGCTTATTCCTTGGGTTAACATGATCTGCTCAGTACTTTAGCATCTGGTCATTTTTGGGTCACAGGGACTAGAATGTATCAGAGGCAGAAGTCAGCGTGGCTTCAAATTCTGCTCTGATCTTCACAAACTGTGTGACAATGGATGTCATGCCATTTTCCTGGACCTCAGTTTCCCCAGCTATAAAGTGGGAATAATGAAAATACTGATCATTTTTCTTCAGACTCAGATGAGATATTCTATGTAAAATACTTTATAAATTTTAAAGCACGATATAAATGTCTGCTATTTTTATTGTACCAGCTCTACAAACAAGTAAGCATCTGCCTTGGTGGAGAGAGATCCTGCACCCATGAAAGCACAGATCCCTGATGTATTGGCATATGTGTGTGTGCATATTGGTATATGCATACACATACACATCTAATATTTTCTCTGTAACACGCGGCGTGTTTGCTACTGCTCTGCACTGGGTTTACCATGGTGCCCTGGGGTATTTGGCAGAGTCACAGGGGAGAATCTAGAATGGCTTCTATGCAGATAGATTTTCTTTCTTTAAAAATGTAGGTTCCCCCCACCCTACTCTGCAATGACTTCCTTTTTCACATTCGTTCTAAAGCTGTGACCCTACCACATCCACGTGGGTCCCAGTGTTCTCTATGAATCGAGGGAGTTGGATCATAGAGACTATCATTTGAAACTGAAGGTTTCTGCTGGCTCTGATGTCCTATGGCTCTAAATTAGATTGCATTTCTGTTGCTTGTAACTTCTCTTTGGGGGAAAGCGCCATCTGCCGGGCAATTCAAATTTTATTATTAGAGCTGTCAGAGATAATCCACTGAGAACTGAAGAGACAGAGAAAGGCAGAGAGAAATAAAGACATGGGGAGAGAGAGAGGAAAAGGGAGAGAGGAGAGAGACAGAGGGGATGACAGACAGAGAGAGAGGGGAGAGAATCAGAGAGAGAGAGAGAGAGACAGACAGACAGACAGATGGAAAGAGAGGAAAAGGGAGAGAGAAGAAAGAAGGAAGGGGAGAGAGACAGGATGGCAGACAGAAATAGAGAGGGGGGGAAGAGACAGAGAGACAGAGACAGAGGGAGACAGAGACAGACAGACAGACAGACAGAGACAGAGAGAGACAGAGAGGGAAAGAGACAGAGACAGAAGGGGAGGAGACAGAGAGAGAGAGATAGACAGAGACAGAGAGGGAGAGAGAGAGAGAGAGAAAATACAGATAGCCAGAGAGAAGAAAGGAAGATAGACAAAAGATGAGACAAAGGAAGAGAGAGAAAACAGAAATAGAGTGAGAGACTGAGTGGGGAAAGAGAGACAGACGGGGGAAGGGAGAAAGAAGAGAGACAGAGGGAAGAAAGAGAGAAAGAGACAGAGAGGGAACCCCCTAGCATTCATGGGGGACCTTCCCCTCACATCCCATGGATGATTTACAGGAGGACAGGTACAAAAGTCTCATAGGAAAAGAAGCTGGGGATGGTATGCTGCAATCTCTACCCATGGATGGAGTTCCTACCTCAGTGAGATCTCAGATCCTTCAAAAGAATTCCTGAATATGTAGACTTACTTTACATTCTAGGTTTGCCATTTCAAAAATCTAGTATTTTTAGTTGTCATATTTTTCTTCTGTGTTTAAAACATCTTCCAAGGAAAGTGGTTTAATTCCTTATTCCTTTTAAGGAAAAAATGCAGGCAACCCAAATCCCAGTGTAGAGCAGGTAGTTTATTAAATGATATATTAAGTCACCACAGAAGAACAGGTCCTAATTTTCACATTCCAAATCCTTGCAGTGTTCTTCTATGTTTTTGTCCATATCTAGCTGTCTGAGGGTTTCTTCTTTTTTTTTTACTGGACCTGTGATTGCATTGATGTGGTAGTGTGTTCCCAGTGGGGAAACTCCCTCTACCAATGCAAAACGGCCCTTTCTCTGGAACTGGCGCTTGGGAAAGATATCTAGAACACAGAGAGATAAAAGGTCCTTCCCAGTATCACACAGTCACTGTACTGAAACCCCAAGATTCCTGCCTCAAAGGAAGCTCTCCATCTACTATTTCCCATCTGCCCCTCACTTGGCATACAGTAGATGCTTAATAAATGGATTAAATGTATCATCGAAGGCTAAGTGTGGTCTCACACATACAGAGGGTCCTTAATGACAATTGCTGTTGTTGATAGTGATGACAGAAGAGCTTCCTTCAGCATCTTGCCTGCATAATGGTTGCATGCAGTCATGTGCTGAATACTCCTTTGTTCTGTCATTGCATGAAGTGAGCATTTATTAAATACCTGCTATGGACAAGATGAGAGGCAGTGTGGTGTCATGGCTAGAGAGCTGGCCTCAGAAGGAAGAAAACTTGGGTTCAAGTTATATTTCTTATACACAGTCTGTGTGACCCATGGGCAACCTCTCATCTAGGCAACTTTCTAAGACTGGAAGTTGCAGAGAATTTTCCAACTTGCATTGATAGAGAAATTTTCCCTATCTGAAAACTCCTGGTTGAAATCAATTTCAGTAGCTATCTCTATGTGCCAGGAATTGTGCTAAGCACAGGTGACAGAAAGTTTCTGGCCTTCAAAGACTTTGCATTCTACCTGGGGGAACCACATATATACAGATTAGTCAATGCACATAATACACAACATAATTTTGGGGAGCAGAACAACAGCACTAAGCTTGGGGGTCTCACAACTCAGTAGAGAAGAAGAGGAAAAAGCCTTTCCTCCCTCCACCCAGGCATCCTAGTTACAATCTTATAGATTCTTGATTCTTGCAAAGCAAGCCACTTTCATGTATTCAGAGCCTCATATCCAGTTTGTGGATCAGATCACTTATTCTTCCTTCTTTTCCTTTCTTTCTTTGACTCAGAGCATAACTAGGGTGGGGCCATAGGGTCTACTCCTAGGGTGCTAAAATTCAGAGAAAGCTGACATTTACAGTACTTCAGTAGAAGCATATGAACATAATACCTAGCAAATAAGAATAATTAGTTAAAATAAGAGGCTACCAGATGATGTGTTTCCCTCCTTCCCCCACAAGATGACCCAGTTATACTTTGTTGCCTGTCCTCTTCCCCAGTGATGACCCTTTAGCAGTGGCCTCATGGTGTCTTCCTCATGGGATAGTATGCTAGAGCCTCTCCCCCTCTCCAACTAAATTCATCTTCAGAAGTTGTCACGGTGCTTTTTTTGTGCTTCTCAGACAAACACTGTTGGTCGCAGTTCTGTTCTGGCTCCCCAGCTTTAGCCATTTGGCTGTTGTTTCCACAAATCATTTCCACAAATCTACGTGTCCTTTGGTTCTGAAAAAAGGCTTGGTTGGAGGTGTACGTTGATACCTGAAATGAGACTTAGGGATATGGTGTAGATTTCAACAATCCATAGCCTAGGTTTGAAACCTATTTAACTATAGGAAAGTCACTTAACCTCTCCCATTCTCAGTTTCCTCATCTTTAAAATGGACATGATATTTGCATGATAATGCCTCCCCCCCAGGATAATCGTAGGGGAAAGTTCTATGTGTAAAAATATTCATTATTATTAAGAACGACTAGAGGTTGACTCTTTTGAGTATGATAAATTCTTATTTAAAATAAATTTTAATTGAATCTTTTGTTTTTACCTCACCTAGAGATTTTCCAATGTATTCACCTTTCCAAAAACAATGTAATAATAAAGGGGAAAAAGAAAAAAAATTTTAGCAAAGTTAATCAATATATCAAAAACCCTGACATTGTCCGTAGCATTCCACTGTCATAGCTCCCTTCCTCTGGAAAAGGTGGGAGGAGTGCCTTTTCCTATCTCTTCTTTAGGGCAGAGCTTTGTTTTTTCAATTTCATTAATTTCAAAGCATTCACTTTTACTTGTTTTGTTTTTGTTTTTCTTTCCATTTCCATTGTTGTTGTCTTTGTGTTGTTGCTTTCCTGGTTATACTACATTTTTCATTAGCTGATCTAAGCCTTCCCACATTTCTTCGAATTTTTCAGTCACTGTATCATTTCTTGAAGCATAGTATTATTCTATGTCAGTCATGTACTATAATTTAGTTAGTCTTTCTCCAAATAGTGGTCAGCATTTGTTTCTAGGACTATGATACTTAATTTTATATTTTTTAATTTTTTTTTTTTTTTTGCTTTTTGGAGGGGGGAAAGCAGGGCAATTGGGTTTAAGTGACTTGACCAAGGTCACATGGCTAGTAAGTGTTAAGTGTCTGAGGCCAGATTTGAACTCAGGTCCTCCTGACTCCAGGGCCAGTGCTCTATTCACTGTGCCACCTAGCCACTCCTATGATACTTAATTTTCATTGAACTTTTGTTTCAAATATCAAGTATTTTTTTTCTCCCTCCCATTTCCCTTCCTCCCCAGTAAAAAGAAAAAGAAAACAAAAGCCCTTTTAACAAATATACACAGTCAAGCAAAATAAATTCCTATAACATCCACGTCCAAAAACGTGCATCTCATTCTGCACAGTAGGACTGTGATAACTTCTTTCAAACTATCAATGGCTCTCAGCTCATCTTCAGCAGAGAATACTTGGCAAGTCTTAGTTCAGAGCTTAATGTAAAACTTGGGCCATTCTTCCACACTATATTGCAATTCACCTCATGCTAGCTGAATGCATCTCATTGTCTATGTGCTATGCTTATGTTGTGTGAAAGAGCCATAGATTCTGCTTTCCCTTCTCCCCAAATACTGATCCTGGTCAAAGGCTGAATGAACATAATACAGCTCAACAGCAACTTGGCTCAGGCATACTTCTAACCAAAGCTCAGACGTGTTTTTGTTACTTTAAGCTTCTTTGGCAAGAAAGGTTAGAGGATGTGTTTGTGATCATGTGCCTTAGAATAATTTTATTGTGACCACTTTAAAGGCTTTTTAAATGAATTAATTTTTATTTGGGATCAGGAAAAATGTGAAAGCCCTTGATTGCTTACCTGTGAGAATAGGGATGATAAACCAGGGGAGAGAGGTCCTGCCTTACTCTCAGCTCTTTCTTAAAATACAACGAGTAGACAAATGAAGTCTCCTTAAGAGAGGGGTTGAGCTGACCACTCTCAAGAGGATAAAAGAAAAAGAAGACAAAAGGTCTGGGCATGGTCTTACCAAGTGGCAGTGGAGGCTGGCAGAGGCTGGCAAACTGACATGGGGCTATGGGGAGAAAGTGTGTCCTTCCCTGATGGGAGTGGATTCATTTGCCCCATGTTATTGCAGTTCTGTTGGTAAATGAAAATAAAAATCTCCAGGAAATCTGGTACTCTCCAACAGAAAATCCCCTGCCTCTTCTCCCCGGGTCCTTCATCAAGCCCTGAGAGGACCAAATGAAAGTGATCAATGTGACCTCTGGGAGAGGGACACAGAATCCAATACCAGTTTGGCTCTAAACTCTTGACCAGATTACAAATGTATCTTCATTAAGAGAACTAATGAGCTCCTGAAGAATTGATTTTTTTGTGTAGCAAATCCTGTTTTATATTCATGCAGGGAACTTCTTTTTAAAAAGTCTATTGTGTTTGAGAGGGGCTGGGGAAATGCAGTATCCAAGTAGTGATGATTTTTGCCCAACTATCTTACTGAGCTGTTGTTTCATTTCCTAAGAGGGGGAAAAAGCCTTTTTTTTTTTCTATCAACAAGCATTTATTTTCTCTGCCTCTTAGCTCCCCATCATTGAAAACAAAAAACAAAAGAAAATCCTTGTAACAAATATGTGTAGTCAAATAAAATAAAATCCTGTATTGTCCATGTCCATATGCCTCATTCCCTATCCTGAGCCCTTCAGCTCTTGGGCAGGAAGTGGGTAGCACGTTTCATCATAAATCCTCTGGAACTGTGGGTGGTCATTGAAAGAAGTCTTTCAAAGTCTTTACAATGTTATCATATAAATTG